>CALZFC010000015.1:2675000-2702500 GCA_945643635.1 Allodiplogaster sudhausi
AGATAGAGAGCCAGATAGAGAAAGAAAGATAAAGACAGCGAAGCAGAAAGATAGGAATGGTTGACAAAGAGGAGCAAAGACAAATATATCCACGAGAGACAAAACACCTTCCCTGCTGTCTCAAGTAGTCGATCACTTTTGGCCCATATTTTTTTGGCTCAACTAGTCGATCCCTGTTAAACCCAACTGTTCCAACATTCGAAAATCAGTATTATAATGTTACTGAAGATTATACTTATGATAAATGTGCCCTGGGATGAGTCCTCCTTAATCAAGTTTTTACCCGCCTTTAGCTGACATCATGATGGTTCTGTTGCGAAAACGAAGAGGTCGCCCACTCTTCTATCTTTCTCTGTCCTCTCCTCTCTCGTTTCTGTCAGCAACGCCATTCCTCTGTCATTATTCTTTCTTTTTTCTTTGTCTGCCTTGACGTGGTGAGATTCTTCTCCGTCTTTATTTCTTCCCCTCTCACCGTCTCTATGCTCTGTTCTCTCTCTTTCTCTCTCTTTCTCTCTCTTTCTCTCTCTCTCTCTCGTGTCTCTTCTCTGTCTTCCTCTCCACTCACCCTCAAGCATCTTGGCCATGAACGGAGCAGGCTGATTAGATGAAGGATTTCCGAGGCAGGGAGGGCGAGTGCATCTTTCCTATGTATGTATCTCGATCTCCTTTTCTTTCTCGCTCTCTCGCTGTCTCCGCTCTTTCTCTACATTCTCTCTCCTCTCTCGTTCTCTCTGCCCTTTCTCCACTTTCTCTCTCCTCTCTCTCCTCTTTCTCTTAAGCGAAGTCTACATCATTTCTGTCGCTCTGTCTTGTTCACATGGCCACTTTTTTTGTTGTTATTAGACTGTAGATTCAGCCGTGGTATGTTATAAGCCTGTATCCGATGCAAAAATCTTAACGAATGAATAGAAAAATACCGACTTTATTTCTTTCCATTTTCAATGGCGTGAAAGTGTCGAATTTCTTCGTTAATGTAATGAATTCTAGCTCGCACACCTTCGGGAAACACTAATTCAATAATAATCAAGAATTTCGCTATCGTTATAAAAGGAAGGTCAGGCAGGAGCTCTGCACTTTTTGCAGATATTACATATTTTGTTGTCGCGTAGCAGCTGAGGCTGGTATATCTTTTTGCCGTTCCCCAGACAATCTCGCTCTTTCCTCGCCAGTTATCTTCTCGTCAATGGCGTCAAGCTTAATGGCGGACTTCGAAGAAAACACAAAAAGAATGAAGTTATCTTCAGAGAGGAATGCAGAGAAGCAGCTGGAGGCAGAAAGAGAGGCCGTTCGGCTTGGCCTTCCGGACTCACTTCCACTAACTGAGTCATCCTCCCTTTCTCTCTCCCTCTCTCCCTCCCTCCCTCCCTCTCCCTCTCCCTCTCTTTCTATCTCTCTCTCTCTCGCTTTCTCTCTTTCGATTCAACGCATTTCCAGTCTGCCCCTCAAAAGCAAAAAACGAGTTGGCATCCTCCTCATTCTGTTGCCGCAATCCCAGAATAGTTTTGGCTTCGTTTGAGAGTAATCAACTAAATTATAAGTTGGGAAGGAACTCTCGCACCTCTTTTATTTTCTTTGTACAAATTCGCTGTTGTCTGCATTGGCATTTCCTTTTCTGCCTCACTCATTTCCTTCGCAATCATCTCCAGCCAAGCAATATGTTTCTTAAAACACGTTGTTCGACTATGTAATTCGCGTTAACTTTGCGTCACTGGCTAGCCAACGAAATAGCTTTTTTCCTTCTTTACCACTCTTTCTTTCTCTCTCCCTCTCCATCACTCTCTCTAACTCTCTCTCGCACACAAAGAAAAGTATTTTATTCCCAGCAATTGCTCTAGCGATGTATAACAAGATCTGGTGGAATGGTTTTCCGCGGTCTGTTTCATGTCGTAAATGACAACTGTGCATAAGATTCAGCTGATAAGTGGAGAGAAAGCTTGTTCATGAAGGAATTAGTGGAGTGAGTGGAATGCAGCGAGACAGAGAGAGAAAGAGAGAGAGAGAGAAAGAAAGAGAGAGATAGAGAGGGAGAGAAAGAGAGAGAGAGAGATAGAGATGTGGAGAGGGTGCAAGAGATGTGAAGAGAGGAGTATGATGCTTCTAACAAGAGAAGAACGAGAAGATACTCAAAGGACAACCGCGACTTTGCTTACTCAGGAGAGAAGGAAGAGAAACAATGGATTCTGAGCTTCTCTGTATGGGGGAGCTGTGAAATGCAGAAGATGACAAGCAGACGATTAAGGAGGGGAATGAGACAAGGGGTTGTCACAACTGGAATATCACAACATGGTCAAGCAACCTCTCAAGAGGAAACAGAGAAAAGAGTGAGAGAGAGAGAGAAGAGAGTGTAGAAGAAAGAATTGAAAAGGGAACGAACTGTCGCATACATGGGCAGGAGTCGGGATAGTTGGCAGCTCTATTATTGACGTGAAACACCGGAAGCCCCCCCCCCCCCCATCTGGACCGTGGGAGGAATTCCCCTTTGGAGACCTTCTACACTTGCAATTTACGTTCACTTCACTATCATAATCTAAAGTATACGGTCACCCCAACAAAACAAAACAACCAACAGAACTGTATGTATGTATTTAGTTTGGCATTGGGGAATAGTTTTTTTTTGAGCTCACAAGCAGTGTGAAAATCATATAGAAAAAGATACTCGCGCATAGGAAACCAACTACCCGCTTTACCAATTTCCCTTTTCTTCCAAGCTACCACTCCTCTCTCTCTCTCTCTCTCTTTCTCTCGCGTGCTGGACTTCTCCGAATGGCAAGCTGGCGACTGCCTTCCTCGCCCGCTTCCTCCCTAAGTTGCCACGTAATCAGATGGCCGCTTGGATTGCCGAGGAAAGAAGGCTGCGCACTCTGATTCTGCTCTTCTCTTTTTATCCCTTGTCCCAATCTCCCTCTATGTCACCCTCTCCTTTTAGTGCCAACTACAACTCTCCCTCTCTATCACTCTCTCCATCAATACAACATTCTCCTCCCTTTTTTCTTTCCCCATCACCCAATTCCTATCTGCCTTCCAGTGGGTTTTTGTCCGGAGCCTCCCTGAGTCCTTCCTTAGTTCACGATCGAAAATCGGTCTAGAGCACGCCACTCTCTTTTGGTTGTTCGTCTGTCTAGGATGGCATCGTGGACCCCGCAATCTCTCTAGCAATCATCTGCAGAACGACTCGAGCCAAGAACTGGAGTGACCAACCCAGTCACTTCACTATATCTTCTCTTCTTCCCACCTTCACACCCTTACTCGCAACCTTCCACGTCTCTTCTATGGAATGTATTCACCTCTCTTCTCTCTCTCTCTCTCTCTCTCTCTCTCTCTTTCCATTTTCTCTCATTCTTCAATTTTTCTCTCTATCTCGAGAAGCTAGGAGTAGCAAAGAGATTCTTTCTTAGTTACTCTCTCCCACGCGGTTCACGTTTCCATCCTCTCACTTAGCCCGTCCTACGGCAGTCGCTCTCAAGCTTCATCACTAAAGACCCATCTTAAGCTTCCGAGCCCGAATAGAAAGAAAGATATTATCAAGAATATATCATATCTCTAATTTCTCGTGAATATGCGATCCAACTGAAACAGTAATATTCAAATAGTGAAGGAATAAGTGTCAAGTATGGAATATAAGTGATTAACAATATTGTTTTCGTTAGATTCACCCCAATAGTTTCCAAATCCCGTCATAACGACTCCGAGAAGGGTAAACAGTGCAAAGACAGTGCCAGAGAGAACGAGAGACAAAAAAGAGGGAGAGAGAGAGAGGTTAGAGAGAGACATAAGGTGACAGAGTAGCAGAGAATGGCCGGAGCTTTCTCCCCGCTGGCAGGAACTATGCCAGCGCGCGTCGCCTCTACCTTTTACCTTACTATATTCTTTGCCTCTCTCGTTACTCTCTCCTCTTTGCTACTCTTCCTGTTGCCACTTGTTCTCTCTACGTCTCTCTCACTCTCTCTCTCTCTACTTTAGTATGCTGAACGTACACGATGGCTTAACATGGAGTAGCGTGTGTGGTTGTGGTGGAGGGGGAATGCGTGTGTCTGCCATCGTGCATTCATGCGAGTGGAAGAGGCTCGCCAGATACAGAGCGAGTGAAGAGAGAGCGAAAGGACGAAGAGAGAGTGTGAGGGTGAGAGAGAATGAGAGAGAGTGAAAGAGAGAGTGAGAGTGAGAGTGTGGAAAAGAGGGTGAGAGAGTGAGAAGAGCGCAACCATGGCAGGAAGGAGATGCGAGTCGCCGTTGGAGTCTCCCAATGGACGGCGAACCTTCTTCACTCGGCTGCACAAACTGACCCATCTTTCTCTCTCTCTTTCTCCCTCTCTCTTTTTCCCTCTCTCTTTTTCCCTCTCTCTTTTTACCTCTCTCTCTCTCTCTCTCTCTCTCTCTCTTTGATTCTTGCCTTCCTCTACAGTTCCTACTATCAAGTCTCTTTTCCAGTGCCACTTCAAAGGGCGGCTCTACTGAAAGAGAGATCGCTCTCTTCACCCGTAACATGCAGACACAACTTCTTTTTTTCATATCCAATGACTCGAGCTGCCGCTTCTTCTTTGCTTTCTCTTTTTTCTCGCTCCCGCCTCCTGTTCTCTTGTAGAAATGGAAGCAGCTTGTCAAACACACAATTTTGCAACGTTTTTTTTATAAATCTCCATTTCTTTAAATTTCACTTTCCCTAGTTGTCTCTCCCTCCTTCTCCATCGTCCTGCCCGCTACTGCCTTTTTACAATCGCTCTCCCTGTGTTTCCCTCGAATTTAGCGCAGAGTTCACTTCATCCTCTTTGTCCCAATTTTCCTGAGTTTTGGCGAGATTGTATTTTTCATAAAATTTTATTACCATTCTCTCGAAATGTTAAAAAATCTGTTGATTAGATCTTTGATTTACTAAATGATTCCCAGTTGATTGACGCATTCATTTCCATCGTTCTCTTCCGCTAGTCACATGTGTCCGCCGCGCATGTAATTGATCATATTCGATGGAAGAGTAATTCTCACTTCTCTTTTTTCCATCACTTCTACATTCTGAATTTCTCTCTTGTCCTCCCGCTTTAGTGCTTTCTCTCTCTCTCTCTCTTTCTCTCTCTCTCTCTCTCTTTCACTCTCTCTCTGTCTCCCTCTATCCTCTCCTTCTTCCTCTCTCTCTACCCCATTCTGTTCCTCTTCATCATTTCTACAATGGCACTCGGAATGGCTTGTGGATTGGTTAGCTCTGAAATGTACTTGCCCCCCCCCTCTTTCTCTATCAATATCTCTCTTCTCCTATCCCTGCCTATTAATCCTTGCTGGCTACTCCTACAATTCTATCGACACTCCATAAGATTAATCTTTTTCACTGAATATTTTGGTGAATCCCCCGAACGCTGCCGATCGTGAAAATTTCTCTGCAGAGACACTCAATCGGCTTTCTGTCACTGAATCACTGAAATCGCATCATATTTAGATCTGCTCACCTAACGTGTTCGCTATTCTTCTCTCTCTACTTCCACTCTCTCTCTCCCCTCCCCCTATCTCGCGCGCTCACTCTCCACCTTTCAACTTCTCTGTTTCTTCTTTTTTTCAAGTGCATAGCCATACTACGCCATCTTTAAATATGCATTAATTTTGTTTTTCTCATTCAGCTAATTGATTTTATCTGTCTCAGGCAGAATGGCAGATTATGGAAAAGGCAGAGATTTTGACCTCCCATCCTTGCTGTCCACTCACTGCTTCTTTCAGTCTGTTGGTATCTTCTTCTCGAGTGGAAAGAGCTGGACTAGTGAATAAGTGGCATTGCTTCTTCATCCATGTACTGTCTATGTACCTGCTTCTGCCGGAGAGGGGAAAGGGCCTCTTTCTCTCTCTCTCTCTCTCTCTCTCTCTCTCTCTCTCTGTTTCTCTGTCTCTTTCTTTCTCTCTCTCTCCCTCGCTCTCTCTCTCTCGCTCCCTACACACGAAGAAGCCGCCGACCAGCGGTCAACATGCGTGTTGACAAAAGAGAAGGAAGAAGGCTACAGCTATGTATAAAGCTTGTGATCCCCGCAAGCTCTTTTCACTCTTCTCGCTCTCTACATAGCTCTCTCCCTCTCAATCTCTCTCTCTCTCTCTCTCTCTCTCTCTCTACCGATCTCTCTTCCCACCCATTAGGCCTCAAAAATACCAATAGCGTTGAACTTCCCCAATCCCTCTACGCTTGCTTATTGAATGAACTAGAGTTCTTTCTGTTTTCATTTCACTTCCAGTAATAACTTCGAGTTCGCCAGCCAACTTTGTCCTTCGAAACCAATCGCGAGATGCCCTTCGTCGGCAATATGTGGAAATAAAATCAAGCTTTTTTTACAGGAATTTGAGAGTGTTGTCGAGAAGTGAGTGACGAAGAGGGTGACGGGAAAGACAAAGAAGAAGAGAGAGAGAGTAGAGAGTGAGAGAGAAGAGAGAGCAGAAGGGACAGGAATGTGGATGGCACGGTTGTCTGCTCTCCTCCTGCCCCTTCTTCTCGCTTCCATTGTCACGGCCGAGCGGCCAAAGATCAAGGATGTCAACGGCGTCGAGCTCATCAAGATTTCGTTCGTTTCAAATTCTCAATCCCTCTTTTAAACCCGCTGGTCGAATAATGAAGACAAATGAAGAATATGGAATTCGTTCCAGTTACCTTGGCACTTCATGTGGATCGGATGCATACATGGGATATGGCATCGTGAAGGGCTCTCTCGAGAAGTGCGACAACTATTCTGCCGTTGAGACCTACGAGATTGACGACAAGAAGAAATACGAGAAATACAAATGCGACACACTGCGACGTTAGCTGCTTCACATTTCTTTTTAACTTTTATTCATATATATTTGTGACACTTTCACCGATCAAAATTTAAAATTCTTATAATTTTACGTCCTAGAAGAAGAAAGAAGAATATTAGAACGAAAGAGTGACAGAGGTAGCGAAAGAGAAAGAGAGAGAAGATGAGGGGTAGAGGGAGGCAGAGAAAGAGAGAGAGAGAGAGAGAGAGAGAGAGAGAGAGAGAGAAAGGGAGAGAGAGAGAGGAGGGTGAAGAACTCATTGCTACATTTCTTTTTCTTGATTTCGCCTATCCTAAATAGGGAACTGCGCCAGCAATAATTTATAATCCTGGAGGGAGGGAGGACTTCCAAGGTGTTCCTGCTTTTCTTGTATTCGAGGGGTGTAAGTATAATTGCACTGGCAGCGTATCCAAATAATAACAATGGCACGAATTGGGAAAGATAGAGAGAAAGAAGGAGAGAGAAGATGGAAATGACGCATGACAACAGAAAGTGGTGTCTGGCATGGTTGGAAGGTAATTGTTCTCTCTCCATCCTTGGACCATCGTCTGCTGCAGAAACCAGAGAGACATGAAGTATTGAACGTGAGGATGAGTGAATAGAATCGAATGTGAACTGTGCAGCCAAGAAAGGGAAGAATGACTGTTGCAGTGCATGGAATGGTGGATCGTTCGGGGACGTGCACGTGCAAGGATCACTGGAAGGGTGCCTTCTGCGCAGAGTTCCACGGCTGTCCCGAGGACGCCCCCTTCCATCACAATGGAGTGTACCTTCACTCTTTCATTCTATTTCTTATCCTTGTGAACTGGCCCTTTTTCATGCTATCTCTTTCTATTCTTCTCATGCCCTCTCTCTCTCTCTCCCTTCTCTCTCTCTCTCATTCTTTCTTCCAGTTGCACGGCTCACATCTGTCAGAACGGAGGGGAATTGGCCATCGGTACGAAGAATCTCGACTGCATTTGCCCTGTCAGTCCCAGCTTCATATTTTTCCTATGCGCCTATGTACGCCATTATTTTCACTGATCGTTTTAATTATTGTAAGAATAGAAAACTAGTTATTCTATTCTTACAATAATTTTCTCTTAGTTTCCATTTGTTCACAAGCCTGATTCCACAGGTTCCCTGGGATGGTCGCTTCTGCGAACGACTTGCTTGCTGGAGGAAGACAGTGCATGGTTGGTTCTGCATTAGCAAGGAATCGCTATATACTTTTTTGCACAAAATAATTTCGAAACTGTTCGCAAAAACTAAATCAAACTGTTCGCGAGAACTTTGCAACAGCAAAGGATTTCGTGTTAAGGTCAAGAGAAGCGAGTGCGAAACGATAATGAGAAGAAGAAGTGCTACTGCGGACAGCACTACATGGGAGAGCAATGCAACGTAGTGAAGTCATGCGAGAAGGGCAAGTTCGTCAGTGGAAGGTACCCGAGGATTTCCTCTCTTCTTCTCTTCCCTATCAAGACATTCCTTCTTCATCTTCTCATTATTCAAGATGCGAGTGCCCAGAGGGATGGGGAGGCGAGATCTGCGATAAGAAGTGCAAGGCGGACGAACTCACGTTAGTACAGGAGACGAGAGAGAGAGAGAGAGATAGAGAGAGAGTGAAAGAGAACAAGAAAGATAGAGAGAGACAGAGAGAGAGAGAGAGAGAGTGAGAGCAGAATGAAACAGAGGAGAGAAACATTTGGAAATAAAAGGCTGGAGACAGACCCATACAAGTATTCTCCTCTTCAGATGCTCTGGAACAATAGCCCTCTCTTCTCTTATGCTCTCCTCTGTTCTTTTCTTCCTAAGACACTAGAGCTGTTCTTATTATCCAGCTTAGCTTCCAGTACTTTTCTAGCTCTTCCATGTTTTCCTCTCGTTCTCTCTTCATCTCTGCGCAAGCTCATTATCGCATCTATCGTTATTTCAGCACATAGCTTTTTGTATTCATTCTACTTTGTCAATCAATTTCATGCTCCGACATCATAATTTAATCATAATACCGAACGAAATTACTTGTTTAACTAATATATCATGAAATAGCACTTAGAGATTTCACTCATGCTCTTACCTGCAAGCATTTATCACTTTTAGCGTACTCGCCGGCCTACCGTTTCTAGGTGTTCACCGTAACGTTTGTCTAGGAAGCGAATCCCGTTGTGGCTTTCTGCGGATATCCTGCTCTGCTCTTCCCACTTTCCCCGCTTCAGAGGGGACTCTTAGTCGCATATTTAAGGTCTATTTGCAAATAGAGCTTTAAGCACCCTTGCTTTTAGAGGAGCTTGAAAATGAGCAAGGGAAGGACCTTGTCATCTCTCTTAAATTAATATTTCACAACTCCCGGTTGAATCGCAGAAGCGTCAGACTGCCTCTCGCATAGTCTCCAGTACTTCCCTCCATCATTACAATCACTGCCCAGTGTCTTGTTCTTCATTTTCCCCTCTCATGTCTTATCTCCCGTGCAGATTCTTTTCTTCTTTTTCAAATCTCATCCCAAAGAAGCCAGCACCTATGACCACTCGTTCCATTGTTTAGCTCATAGCCAGTTCATCAACCGCGGAGTTTCGCTCGCGTTCAGTTCTTGTAAATCGAGAGAATTATTTTATGTACAATAAATATCGACTTGTAAAATTTTTCACAATCCGACAATTAAATACTCGTAAAAATGGGATGCGGCACCTGTCAACTAGAATATCCAACAAGAGAACTGACAAGAGAATGGATTAATGGCAAGGGAAGGGAGACTCACTGGCACTCCCGCATGGCCTGGCGATATTTGCACGCCTCTTCGGCCATCTCTCCTTCTGTACGCGACTTCCGATTGGCATCCCTGATTCAGGGAGGAATTGAAAACACTTGAATACGGTATAAAAGCAGAAAAGAAAGGAAGAAACGACTTGTCATGGTCCGCGAGTTCCTTATACAGCGTGTCAGTGGAACCGCCGAAGTCATCGGCGCGACGAGCCAGGATGTGCACGTGCACATTCTGAACAAAACAACATATCTAGATCTCTCTCCTTCTCTCTCTCCCTTTATCTCTCTCCTCTCTGATTCGCCCTTCCACCAACCGTAATCGTCTGGCCGGAATTGGGGCCGTCCTGCACGCAGACTGTGGCCGAGTTGACCCCATGGACACGCTCAAGATAGGTACTTTGAACGAGAGTAAACAAAAGAACTGACTGACCTCAAGCATGGCCTGGACCTTCTTAGCCAAGATGAAGAGGTCCGCCGTCTCTGCATCGGTCATCTCTGTCAGACGAGAAACTGGACGGAGCGGACACAGCAGCACGTCTACAAGCTCAATGATCATCTACCAATCATTCACTTTCTTTATCTGGTAATTCGCTCTCTTTCTTCACATGTTATGTAAATAGTACATGACTGAAAAGAGAAAGCCATTCCGTAAATCAATGAACGTACGGCCATTGAGGACTGGCTTCAAATTGACGAAGGCGAAGGAGTGGGCGGTACGAGCAAAGATCTGCGATGGCGGAATTTCATACTGCCCAAACTTCAGTAGTGATTCTGAAAGGAAGGGTTAGTCTAGAAAAAAACGCATACAACGATCAAAGGTTGGAAACGATCTCTGTTAAGTAAGGGAATAAAAACAAAGGGCACATCACAAAAGAAGAGCGTGGACACACCGTCGGTGGGCAGCCTTTCATTGACATGAAGAGTGTAGAGATCACGTCTTCGATGGGCGAAGACTGGCTGCATCTCTCTGATCTCTCGCACGTAAGCAGCGTCCACTTCAGCAAAACACATCCCTGAGACAATCCATGCTTCCCTTCCTTCTGACTAATTCGAACAGCTCACCAACTCTCTCCGAGCATTGTGCGATCACTGCCCCCCAGGGGTCGACTACGAGGGCGTGGCCGAAGGATTGTCTCTTCGGGTTGTGGCTGCCGGTCTGAGCGGCCGCCACCACGTAGCACTGCGTCTCTATTGCACGGGCTCGTAGCAGTGTCTGCAGCAAAGAATTATAGTGTGGGTCTCTCTCTGTGAATACTGTACCCATGAAACCGCCACTCATCAATGCGATACAAGTAAAAGAAGCAGTAATCCTCGAATTAACAAACCTCCCAGTGTGCAAGTCCCGTGTTGAGTGTGAATGCGGATGGAAAAGAAAGGATTTCCGCGCCCTTCTCGCGATTCCAAAGGGACAGCTCAGGGAAGCGAAGATCATAGCAGATGCCCAACCCGAGACGGCCAATCGGAGTCACCACCGGAGGAATCATCTTGCAATTCAATATGGTAAACTTGGAACATCAAGAGTAAAAATTGGAGATTGAAAAGCTGACTTCTTTGCCCGCTTTGCTAAATTCGCTTTCCATCAGCCGAACTTTGCCAGGAATCTCGAGATCGAAAAGATGGAGTTTGTTGTAAGAGGCGCGTGTCTCTCCTTCCGAATCAATGACGATGTGGCTATTCCACGGAAGTTCTGTGCCATCCTGGAAAGGAAAACCAGTAAAGAGCATTCTCAAGATAATCTAAACAAAACAAATCGTTCAATAGATATCCAAACCTTGTGATGAAATCCCCCGAGTGACATCCACAGTCCGTGCTTGCGAGCAGCGGCGCGGAAACGGCCTATGAAATCCCCGTTCTCGGGGATCGCCAGAGTAACCTCAACAGTTCCCTGATGCTTCTTTCTTCTGATGTCTCCCTCTTTATTCCTGTTTCTCTCTTCTCTCTCTCTCTCTCTCTCTCTCTTCAACCTGTTCCTCCTTGGACCGGCCAACAAAGTCGAAGCACTCCGGGAAGAAGATGACCTGAAGAAGGGAAGTAATCTCTCCTCTCCCCTTGTGTTCCTCCTCTACCAACCTTGGCTCCTCTGCCGCCCGCTCTGTCAATCATTCTCTCCGCCACCTTCCAATTCTCTTCCATGTCATTGTCAGATGTCATCTGGCAAACAGCAATCAGCGAAGGGCTGAAAAGGGATATTCTCAACGCGTCCACCGCAATCTTTAGCCATGAGCAAGTATATAAATGAAATGAACCGATTCCTCTGCCCGATAGATGAGAAGGCAGCTTTCGTAGTGGCCATCACTGCGTTTATCCCAGCACGCAGCATACAAACGACGACGGCTACACATGTTCATTGACAGAATATCATTTCTGCCACTCCATAATACGGTATCATTTGGAGCAAAACCCAATCTTCCACTAGAAGTTCATATTGTTTTCTTTATTATGCTGTAGCTAACAGCAGAGAAGATAATGTGTATAATTAGCACAAACAACGGCGAGCAATGACTTCAGATCATTAGCAAACATTTGCGGGTCCAAAATCTCACCAATAAAATAACAAGGAAATAGTGTAGGTCAACTCATAAAACAGTGCACTCGTAGCTAATCAACTTAACAAGATCTAGACGACTAGATATCTGACTGATCAACCCAGTCACTAATTATATGCGAATACAGAGAAGAAAGTACACGAGTTTACTCTTTTCGTTGCCTATTTTTAACCGATTGAGCCTCCTCCTTCTTTTGCCGAGTAAATTGCCTGACGCCAAGACCTCGTTGATCGTAATATCTCCGTGTTGCCATTTTAACCTTTTCACAGTCTGTCCTCACACGATATTCAACCTAAACCCAGAACGTTCTGTAAAAGAGGTTTCTACAAACAGAATCAAACATGGTTTTATGATTGTTCTTTAATACTTGAGAGGGAATGGGATGAAGAAAGCGCTATCCAGAGAATTTTATTCTCATTTCTTACGGCGAACGCACTGAAATGCTAAATGAGTGGGTGGCGATATTTTTAATTCCTGATGACGATTGTTATAAGAGTTAACGAGAGGCCGAAAAGCCTCCAACAACGATGAAATCTTTCGGAAAGGTGAAAATTCATAGAAATTCGGCAGACAAACCTCCCGCGCTGTCTTCAGTCTTCCCATTCGCTTTAGACCCGAGAAGATGGCTTGGATAAAAAGAAGAGAAGTTGCGTATCGAAAAGGAGTGGCTACCTGAATATCATCATGAAACATATCGTCATCTTGCCAAATAGATATATGACGTTTGAAATATGGCCATACCATGCTCAGTTATATTAATGATAGATACAGTAAAATAATTGTTGAAACATTTGAATGCAGAACCTTGTAGAGGAGGAGGGCAATGACGAAGACTCCGGCAGAGGGCGGAGTTGACTTGACCTTCTCGATCACCCATTCTGGCAGCATTAAAGACTCCAGCAGGGAAATGACGTCCACGCCACTGGAGACGACGGCGTAGAGGGCGACGAACCAGAGAGTGCAGGAGGCGGCGTGGGCGGGCACAGCAATGTACCAGTACCTCTTCAGATAGAACTTCACCTTGCCAAACAGCCCGGGAGGGGGCTGCTCTGCATTCGCCAAGTCGATCTTCTTCTGCAGCTCCGCCTTCTTCTCTTCACTCATCGACATGTGGAAGGGCCACTGGGCACGAGTCTGGAGAAATCACTCTTTCAATTCACACTGTCTGGATGAAACTCCTTGAAATGAAGAATGTCGCTCTCATTTCATAATACTCCACTCTTGGGAGCATAAAGAAGAAGGGAAAGAGAAGATAAATAGAAACCGCTTTGACAGCCTCGATCCGCTTGGTAATCCGCGCCTTCTCCTCATCTGAGATGTTCGGCGTCAACTTGTCGCGCTTCGGGAGCTGAGAAAATTGTAATACTTCTAAAGAAAAAAAAACAACATCCTATTCTCACCAATGCCTACATGGGAAGTACTAAAGTATTACTTTTTTTAATCGACCATCACTAAAGTAGATGGCGAGTTAAATATTCTTAGCTTGCCTTGCTTTCTTCTTCTGCAGCGGCCGAAGTGCGCAGGAAAGCACAGGAATGCCGAGAAAGAGATGCCCGTCTACAATATCAAAACACTCCTCAAGTCTACGCTTCTCGAGGCAAGCATCCAGATATACACTGCAGTTCCATAGAAAACACGGCAGAGAGAGAGAATTCATACCTCGGTAGAAGGAAGGACTGATGGGCCGCAGACGGAAAGAGAGATCTCGTGCAGGGAGTGAACACCGCAACCAGCCGGACTGCTCTCATCCTAAACCACTCCTCGCAATCAAAACAGCGAGAATAAACTTCCTACTCCGCTCAACACAAACTACAAGAAGATAATGAATGGCATGATGAAACACCCCCCATTTTCGTCTTCAGGTAGGATTAATAAATATTCGGAATGGAAATTATAACAACCCTTGTTTTGCATTATGACATACAGAACGATAACTTATTTATCTTACTCTCCAATTAAACCAGTTCGCCTTGAAGAAATAACAATACAGGCCTGACACAAAAAAAACTTACACGTTCTTGCGCACAATTCACATCACAGAATACTACAAAGCAGCAAAAAGAATATAATTTATAACAACAAAACTGTACGTGTTATACCAATAGTCCGCAAAAAGGTAGATTGGTTTATTTATAAGGATCTAAAAAGGAGATGCGGTGTTCGATGCTTAGTTAACAGAGTTCTTGAGGGAGAAGGCGTAGTAGACACCGAGCAAGGAGATGAGAAGAGCGACGGTCTCAGAAGAGACTGGCCACTTCCGATCCAGACCCTGGAAAAATACACAATACTCCGTACATTTACTGTTTCTACCATAAGAACAAAATGTTTATGAGTACAGCAGTAGCGCCAATGGGGAAAAACGAGCTTGTCAAAATTAAAATAACGCGTTATAAAAGGCGCATTTTGTAATGAACATGAAATGGGACGTACGGCATGGTTATGAGAGATAGTGAAGAGAGGGGCGGTGCTCTCGTCCTTCTTGTAAGCCGCGAATCCTTCTTCGTCATAGATGGCAATCTCCATGGAATGCGCAGCAGCCTCGGAATGGTCAAGCATCACTGACACCTGCACAAAAGCAACTTCAGCACTTTATTATAAATTAAACAAGCTCGAATTCATAGTATTTATTCAAATTTGCAGAATGTTTTAGTTCTTAATTCTTACAGTTGGTGAATATGAAAAATGACCGGCCTGATACTTGGAGGTTTCCTCGGAGGAAGCAACGATGTAAGTGCGGCGATTGTAGACGGCGTGGAGTTGAAGATCCTACGAAAGGCAGCCAATTCAAAATCAAAACTCACCATTCAATGCCAATTTATAAAAGCACTTAAAGTATCGTCTCAAAAGAACATGGAAGGTCAAAGCTGTTGGTCACATATTTTAGAACATTAACCTCATCGGCTATCTATGCTATGTGATTTATTGGGAGATATTCACCATTCAATGTATTACAACAAAAAAATTATAGAAAACTCGAAGAAGAAAATGGTTCTGTAAACGAAATAAACTAAGTAAATAACTGAAGGGGCTATCCTAGTTGGGAGGGGGGGGGGGCAAAATAATTTTTTTTTCTAATTCACCCCAAATCGTGCACAGGGGGGTTTTAGGCCATGGGGAACACAAATATAATGTTCATTTTGTATTACTTTGTCATTTAACTAAGTTACATTACTTTTACTTGACATATGTTTTGGCCGATTTCAGGTAAAATGCTGCTCGAAGGGGTTTTCAGACCTGTTAAACTCGAATATCACCTTCTTTTCGACTCATCTCTATTCGATAGTGCCTTATTGACACTATATTAGTGTTTGGCAGCTCTGACAACTCTTTAGTGCAGGAGTTTAGATGAAAAGTAGGACAAAAATGTGAAGTACTGTTACTTTGATAAAAGAAATTATTTTTCAAATTAAACATTATATTCGTGTTCCCCACGGTCTAGAACCCTATATTCGTGTTCCCCATGGCCTAAAACCCCCCTGGGCACGATTTGCGGTAGATTGAAAAATGATAATATTTTGCCCCTCCCCCAACTGAAGATGGCCGACCTTAATATTGTTGGAGCATCCGAGACTGAACTCGGCGATGACAGCGGTCTGGAAATGGAAGAAGCCATCCGTCGTGGAGTAAGAAGTCGCCGAGAACTTTGGAGACTCACAACGGGTAGCCGACACTTCAACAAAAAGGTTAGGAGAGTTGGATACCTGTTGTGCCCCACAAAAACGGATAAACCCTCCAAAGTACAAGAAGAAATAAACACAAGAAATGAGTGCTTAACCTGCAGCGACGGCGATGGCCACGAGCAGAAGTCTCTCAATCGACAGCATTTCTTCTAGATTCACGACTGGACCGAGCCACACCACAACCACCAAGAACAGCTAAAGCACCACAGCGTCAGAAATGTGCCCTGCGAAACTACCTGTATGGCGCGTTACGGTACTTGCAGTCTAATTTCCTGATAGGACTATTTCATTCAATTGCATAGCTTCTTTTTAGTACGATGCTCAAGGATTCTTCCAAATGTATATATATTTGTTTGTCTGCATTGTTTGCAAAATGTTAATAGACATGAGAATGGCATTTAACAGAGTGGAATGCTCAATCAGATAATATAAGAGGCACGCAACAAAGCGGCCAATGTGGTGCTAAAGGCTCCAAATGCTAATTGTATGTGATCTGAATACGTTTTCGTGGCACAAAAGTTGATGAAATGAGCTAGAAACCTAGAGATTATATAATATGTGTACTGCAGTCTTACATGAAGATGATGGCTGTTCCTTTCGAAATATAAATAATATTACGAAACATATGTATATGCTATTCAACGTTATTCATCATCCTTGCCTTACACCACGGGGAAACAAGGTCCTTTCTGGTTCCAGTTGAAGTAGAGATGTAAAAGATTCCACAAGAATCAATCTACGATCTTCTCATTTTCATTACATTTAATCGGAGGCCGAGAAGTAACGTAGTGAAGTAACATCTCGAATCCTAAAGAGTTGGTTCTCTCTCTCTCTCTCTCTCTCTCTCTCTCTCTCTCTTTCTCTCTCTCTCTCTCTTTCTCTCTCTCTTTCTCTCTGTCTTTCTGTGTGTATGTGTTTCTCTCTCTATCTCTTTCTTTAGTTCTGATCCATTCACAAGAAAGCGAGAGATGTCAGTATAGGCAGAAGTCATGAAGTGGAATACGAGAACGAAAGAAATAAAGAAATGAGTGCACAGAAAAAGTAAGTGTAGAAGAAAAGAGCGACCGGTTCAGCAGTGGCGTCTGCTTCTCTGGCCCCTCTCATTTGTCTCTTTCATTCCTCATTCTCTCTCCTTTTCCTGCTGCATTCCTCGTTCTTTCTCTCCCTCTCTCTATCTCTTTCTTCTTTTTCTCCTCGTCTCTCACTTTCTTTCATCTGCTGCACATAATGAAGGACTCTGAATGACACCCTCACTCTCCAATCACTTCCGGTCAATCTTTTCTTTTCCTTCTTTTTGCTTTCTTTTCCTTCCTGCTTTTCTTTCACGAAGTACGAATTCAAAACAGCGGGGAGTCGGATGAACTCTTTGATTCCTCATCCATTCCTCTTCGCTCTCCTTCTCTGCTTCGCTCCTCTTCTTCCTAGTTCATTTTAAAAGTTATCGATCATAGCTCAACATTGTCCTCTTGATATCTCTCTCTCTCTCTCTCTCTCTCTCTCTCTCTCTTTCTCTCTCTCTCCCTCTCTGACTCATTCTCTCTCTCTCTCTCGAATGCTGATTGTTACTCCATATGGCTTGTCATGCTCATCTTCTAATTCGCCTACACTGATTGCCGTGTAGACACGAGTTATCTCATGAGATTGAAGGATGAGAGACTGCAGAAAAGTGAGAGGAAGCGAGTGAGAGAGGGAGGGGGGAGAGATGACTCTTACTACCACTCTTCCTGTCACATTCCATATCAATTGTGCAGAGAGTACTCTCTCGATTAGCCACACTCTCTCTCTCGCTCTCCTCCATTCAGTCTCTGTCCATTCTAACAATACTACTCCGAGAATGTTCAGTCTTATGTCATGAGATAGCAGCGAGTTTAGGAATGGAAAGAGGAGGGGAGTTCTAATCGGACAGAAATAGTCTTCTTTGCCGAATGGAATGCGAGAGATGGTGAGTGGAATGAAGTATTTCTTTAATACTGTTTTCGCATCTTACTTCAGTATTATTTACCTTTATTCGCTTCTCATTTACTTTCCCGGCGAAACCACAGATGGAAAAAAGTTAACCTTTTGCATTGTCCTTCTTCTTGCTCTTTCCGCTTGGTTCTCTTCCCTGCCTCTTGCGGTTTATACTTTCTTAATAATTCATTCAGCTCTTGCGCAATACTGCTCTATTTAGCACTCATGTGGCTATTTCTGGGTTTGGAGAGAGAGGGCGAGAGAGAGAGAGAGAAGAAGAAAGAGAAGAAGGGAAGATTAGACGCGTCACTCGTGACTTCCGGTTGCTCTCCGATTCTGCCCGCCCTCTTCTTCTCACACCTTGCACATCAAGA
The DNA here is from genome assembly GCA_945643635.1 of Allodiplogaster sudhausi. Classification (NCBI taxonomy): domain Eukaryota; kingdom Metazoa; phylum Nematoda; class Chromadorea; order Rhabditida; family Diplogasteridae; genus Allodiplogaster; species Allodiplogaster sudhausi. The sequence continues at coordinate 2,693,049 of CALZFC010000015.1, forward strand.
GAGAGAATTAAGATGAAGACAGAGGGAGAATAAGGATAGGGAGACATTAAGAAGGCAGAAAATATCACAGGAGGTTGACAACAGCCAGAAGAGGCTAGCCGCTAGACAGAAAGCCTAGCAACAACGCCTTTCCAAATCTCTCACTCTTTCTCTCTCTCTCTCTCTCTCTCTCCCTCTCTTCCTCTCTCTCTCGTCTCTCTCTCTCGCTCTGTCTTTCTCTCTTTCTCTCTCTCTTCCCTCTGTCGCCCTCTCATTCTGTCCCTGCACCTCATCCTAAGGACTTTACTCCCTCCGAGCTTCTTCCCGCGTGTTCGTCCCCATTTTGATCAATGTGGCAGGTAGAATGTCTGTTTCTCTCTTACTCTCCCCTCGCTTTCACTTCCTTGATTTCTTTCGTCTGATTCTTCTCTTCTCTTTTCAAAACTCTTCTGAACAAAATTTATCTTTAGTGATAAATGTGTATGGAAAGGAATAGTGAAAAGAGATAGAGGGGAAGAGGCTGCAGAAAATGGAAAGTGAGAGAACAAACTTAGGTTATATTGATAACTATGAACTGGAAAAGTGGAAGTGAGTATCCTTCCGTGTTCTTTCTCGCTTTTTTCACGATTCTTTCAACAAAGAGGCTACTTCATTTCTAATTTTCTCACTGTTTTATTTCTCGAATTCAGTTTAAATGACCCTCGCTGAAGATTTGCATAATATATTATAGATGTCTTAACTCCAACGGAGACCTGTCTAATTGAAAGCATGGTACATTTATTGTTCATAATGAACTCGCTCCCGTTCGTTTCACAATTGGTTTTTTTTTACTAAAACAAATGCTCATACCTTTTCCATGTATGTATCCGTTCGAACCCCTTCCACACCCGTTCTACATCCCACGCCTTTCAAGTCGTTGCTGAGTTCTTGAGCTAGAGAAGCACAGAAAATCAGAGAAAGAGTAGAGTAAGCAACAGACTGGGAGTGAGAGAGAGAAAGAACGAGAGAGGCCCTGAGAGAAAGAAAGACAAGGGAAAGAAAAGAATGAATGAAGGCAGGAGCGCCTTTCCATGTGTGGGAGGAAGCCCTGGGGGAAGGGGGCGGCACGGCCAAGAAAGGCAAATGAGAAGGAGACAATGCGAGAGAGTACGGAGAAAGGAGAGGGCTGCTAGACTATCAGAGAAAACCTTCTCCATAGCTCTCTGGTGAATCGAAGCATCGTCCTCGCTTCTTTCACACGCTCATGACAATTCGTTGACTTTCCTCCTCTGCCGCGCCTCTTTAGTCTCTCTTTCTCTCTCTCGCTTTCTCTTTTTTTTTCTTCCTCTCTCACTCTCTCTCTCTTCTTGTGCCTATCTGACCCTCGCTTCTCTCCTTTTTTCTCAATCACTCTCTCCCTCTCGTTTTCTCTCTCTATATCTCTCTGTCTCTCGCTTCCCTCCCCTTCCCTCTCCCCTCATTCTTTCGTCGCTTCATTCATTCCACAAAAATGCATTCAGCAATTCGAGCAGCGATTCATCATTTCCCTTCTTTTTTTTATTAAACTGATTACCAGGTTCGTGTTTCTTCCAAAATCTTCGTTTAATTGTAAGGCTGAATTTATGGAGACGTTAAATTATGATGGTGCATATATTTACGTGCTTCCTTCGGGTATTCCATTGATTCTTGCCGAATTCCATGCAAAGCTTGTTTACAAGCACCAATATGTGCGAGGAAAGGAGATCGCGGAAGTACCTCGTGGAGATAGAAGAAAGAAAGAGAGGGTAATAGAGAAGGAGAGAATGTGAACCATGAGAATGTTGCTAGAGAGGTTTGATCGCTAGAAAGAGTAATCCCAAAGTAATTTCTCTAATTTTAATTACCGAAGTTGTGGGTTCAAAGTTAGACATAGTAAAAGCAATACAGAGTGGGCAGATGAGTTTGACTACCTGAAAAATATAGGTGAAAGATAATTATGATATTGAGAGAGATACAGAGAGAGCGAGTTTGGAGAGCGTAAGGGATGTGCAAGAGACATGAGAGAAGTTGTGACGACATCCCGTGTGTCTGCCGTACTTCAGTCATCTCTGCCAACGTCATCAGATGTCTGCCCCCCCCCCCAGAAGAACATGCATTTCTTGCTTTAGCATGCGTGTATTCATGTTGAAAAAAAGAATAATTAATGCATACTGCATATAATCCATCGATACTTCCTCATATGTTCCACTCTCTTGCCATATGCAATCCTGGCGGTGCATATATCAGAATTAAAGGCGAACAATAAACTGTCAATTTCAGAAGAAGAGTGAATGGAAAGACAGGGAAGGAGAGCGACAAGAAAGAAAGAATAGAAATGGTAAAAATAGAGAGAGAGAGAGAGATGAACACTCAGGAAGAGGTAATGTGCCCGTGGCAAAGGGAGCACGATCCGAAGCAGTTGCTCTTTGGCCCTGAGACCTTCGAATCCCAACTTCTTCACTTCTGTACTTCTCTTCTCATCCTCCCCATCGTCAAATCTCTCACCCTTCCTCTCTCCCTCTCTTGCTTTCTCTCACTCTCTCCCTCGCTTGCGTCTGCCCTCTCCTTATCTCTCTCACTCTATCCCTTTCTCTCCTCTCCCTCTCACTTTCTCCCCCCCCCCTCTCTCCTCACACACTCTCTCTTTATCTCTCCCTATTCCCTCTCTCCCTCAAACTCCGTTTATCCGCTCAACCCATGAGATTCGCTGAAGTCGGTTCGTGCCCTGCCACAGCTGCTCTCTTCTTTCCTCCTCCCTTTTCTTTCCCTTTTTCTCCTCTTCATATGCTCACACTGTTACTTCTTGCACCTTTTTTGTTAGCCGTTATTTATTCATCTGCTGCTCTATTTTCAAATGTCCTTTAATCTACATTATTGGGGGCTTAATTAGCAACGAGATATCCTTTCCACTCTTTTCTCTAGCCTCTCTTCTTTGCCCTCTCTCTCTCTTCCTTTCTTGTCATCTTAAACTCTTCGACTTCCTATTTATTTAACACGCATCTCTCACGCTTCTTCGCATCAAAGATTCCTACTTATCCATTACAATCTTCTCTTTCTCATGTTCTCTCATTTGACTGTGCTCTCTCGCTTCCGGTTTCTGGGCGAGGATAAAACGAAGAAGGCATCTCAGCCGACGCAGATATGCACACAAACACACTCATATACACGTGGGCCTGCAGCTAGCAGATGTATCCCTTCAAAGTCTTACTTTCTTTCTCGCATGTGTTATCCCCTCTCCTCTCTCTCTCTCTCTCTCTCTCTCTCTCTCCCTTTCTCTCTCTCTTTCTCTCTCTCACTCTCGCCCGCTCTGCTCTGCTTTCTTCCCCCCACTACTTCTCAATTATCGCACAACAAAAAAAAGCAAAGTTGTATTTTACTATGTTTACCAGATGAGTTGTTTGCAGTGAGTTTTTTTCTTCGTTTCTGATAGCGCGGCTCCACAGTAATAATTGCTTACATTAGCTGATTCATGCGCATAAATGAAATGTATATTTAGTCGTTTTCGTTATTTTGCTTTTGGTCCTTTTGCTTTTCTCGATCTTTTCCTGTCTTTCATTTCTCTCTCTCTCCATTTCATTTGATTGGCTCGGAAGGGAGGCGGCCGCCCATGTGAAAGCTGAATGAGCAAGTGCTTTACATCCGGAAGGTAGGCAACAACGGAAGTAGGGAGAGGAGGGGAGAGATAGAGAGAAAGAGAGAGAGATAGAATGAGAGCGAGAGAAAGAGCGAGAGAGCGAGAGAGAGAGAGAGAGAGAGATGACTGAACAGTTGAGAAAGGTTAAAGCGATGACACAGAGATTATCAGAAGCGTATGGTCATGGATGGAAGATGTTTCTGATGACAGGGTGCGAGGAAACAAGGAAAACGTACCAATTCATTTTCTCCAATCTAAAACAGCTTTTGCTCTTTACGAATTTTTCGTAAGTTTTTCTCTCTTCGTATTCTTTGGTGGTATTTCAAACGCTTGCTGACAATTCATAAACTGCTCATTAATTTTTTTAAATTGAGCAACAATGAAATAGTTTATGAAAACTTAGGATTAAACTAATTCTTTAATTTTTTTGTGCGTTACTTTGACATCCAAGGCTTGCGGAGATTAGAAGAAAGATGCGAAAGAGCAGCCTAGGACAAAGGTCCATCATGTTGTCGATTTCTGTCCTTTTTTTATTCATACATACTTTTATTTCTCTCTGACACTCTACGCGGTCTCTCTCTCTCTCTCTTTCTCTCTTTCCTCTTCTTCTCTATCCCGCTGTGTCTCTCTTTCAGCCAGGAAGCGGATGTGACGAAGCGGGTGGCATCGCATTGGCCTCAGCCAAGAGAGGAGTGGGCGTGTGCTGAATCTAAAAAAGAGATCCACGACATGACAAGTGTGAGAGAGCATTAATGAGAGAGAGAGAGAGAGAGATTTGAGAAAGAGAGAGAGAGAGAAGGGAGTAAAAATGGAAGAAAGATTAGTGGGATGGATTGCAAAGACAGCGGAACTTGCTCGTCTTCACAAAATATGGAAGGATCGTGGGCGGGTCTTCGGGTGGAGCTGACGATCAGTTGATGCTTCATACTTCCAGACTATTATTGCTTATCTTCAAGTCTTTCTCTCTCCCTCTCTCTTTATCTCTTCCCTTTCCCTCTCATTCTCCCTCTCTTACTCTGTCTCCTCATTACAATTCTAATTGTACGCAGCTACTTTCTATGGCCGTACACAATCATATGTTTGTAGTCCGATTTCATTTAATTGAGAGTAGTTTCCTAACAATGGTAAGAGATCTTCGCCTTCTGATGAGCTCTTCTCTCTTCTTTTCTGCAATCTGCCCACATCTCTTTTAATCCCTAGAATCTGATAATCATAATGTGCATGACGTCCTTTTCTCATCTAATCTCTTCGCTGTTTCCTTTCGACTTCCTTCCCACACTCTCTCTACTTCTCACTATTTCTCTCTCTCTCTCTCTCCCTCGTTCTCTTCTCTGTCCCTAGCTCCCTTTACTGCTGGCTCTACTCACTCTACTTTATTTTTGCCACTCGCAAATAGTTTCTACGCCTTCCTCGGTATAGCATAAAGAATGGAGCTCGTTGAAACTCCCTCTCAATCTTTCTCCGTCCGATTGCTGTCTCAAGCATCGTGTGTATTATGCGGACAGTCGCAGTGAACTATCATATATGTACAATATATACAATATATATAGATTATATATATATAATATATCTTATCCCTCTACCTCTCTTTCTTTCTCTCTTTCTATCTCCCCTCAATGATGATGCAGTGGGCAGGCAGAGCTCGGCATGAATAAATGATTGCGAGAATGAATGTCTGCTTGGCTAGGTCTGCATTTATCTTCTCTCGTTTTGTTCTCTCCCTCTCTCTCTCTCTCTCTCTCTCTCTCTCTCTCTTTCGTTCTCTCTATCATTCCTTCATACTTTCCCAGAAGAATTTCAGAGAGGAAGGGAAAGATGAAGAGAGCGAAGCTAATGAAGAGACGAAATAAAAGGGAGATAGAAAGGAAGTGGGAGAAAGAAGAGATTCGCCTGCAGAGAAACTCCTACGACTCTGCGCCAGTTGCATTTCCCATGCCACGCAGCCACTTCCATATTCCAGCGCTCGATCTGTATCTCTCCGTCCCTGTCTAGCTCTCTCTCGCTCTTTCTCTCTCTCTCTCTCTCTCGCTCTCTCGCTCTTTCTCTCTAGCTTATTCTCTCGCTATCTCGCTTGCTCTCTGTCGTTGACTCTCTTTCCTTTCGCTGTGTCTCCCTCTCTCCCTTTTTCCTCTTATGTTATTCTGTCCCTTCTCCTTCTCCCGACATCTCTCCCAGTCAGTTCCACATCCCTGAGGCAGCCCCAACTATCCCACCCCCGCCACCCCCTCACTGCCTTGGATGGCTGCCTCTTTTCTTTCCTCTCCTCGTATAAATTAGATTCCTCTAGACGTCTGTCCTCGTGGAGCACAAATGTATGCACAGTTTGCCAAGGCCAGCTACACATTGCAAGCACTACACTTAACGGTCTGATGTGTAATTACGAAGCAATCGGAACTCATATATTTTAAGGGCGGAGAAATGCAAATGAGTAGCGGCATCTTTTTAGTGGTTTGATCTAGCGGGAGCTTGCGCAGAAATTTGCATTTGCTTGGATTCCTACGCGACATTCTCGAATTTACGTGCGTATGTAGTATTTGGCTGGTGTGTGATGCCAGTTTATCGTTACATTTTGCCACGTGACCCGTGTTTTTCTGTTATTTCGTGAATGTTTTTCCTCGTTTATCTTTAGTTAAAAATGTTAAAGATATCATTTTTAAGAAGTAATTTCCTTCCCTCCACGCTGCTATCTGGCTTTTCGTTCTCTCAGATGGTGTCCAATCCATGCTCATCCCACGAGCCATTTGAAGCTACGATTGACGCCTCCAGTCTAGCTCGCTTATCTGGTATCTCTATCAAGTATACTTTTACATTTATTATTATCTTTGAAACTACGGTAGTTTCTTTTGAAGAAGTTGATGTTGTCTGAATTGAGGAGATGACTCTTCTCCTTTGTGTGTGATCGACTGCCGAGCCGAGGGAATCACTTTGAAGCGTGCAACGCGGTATGGCTTTCACTCTTTGGAAGAGACTTCTTTCTCTAAGTGGTTGGAAGTGTTTCCCTTGAAGTGTCCGTCTGCCCCATGTCATCCTCCGTCGTCTCCAATCCGGGTCGATCTCCATGGCGAGTGTTTGCCCGCAACTCTCCGAGCCGGCTGTTCAGGTCTCTTTCCATTTTGTCATTTATAATTTAATTTTTAATCTTAATATAAACGAATCTTATAGGGCTTATTTGTGTAATGTTCTATCCTTCGTTTGGTTCTACATCTATCAGTAGCACTATAAAAATTTTTCCTTGAAGGTGGTAATATTGCCAGAAGAGGCGGACGGTTCTGGTCAAATGTCGCAGACTATCCGCAATTCGCTTCGCAATTCCGGCTTATCTCTCCATGTATTCATCGGTGAGTATCTAAACGGAACTGAAGTTGATATTTGTTAAGTGTTGTTTCAAAACTACAGCGTGAAGCTGATTTGACTTTAGCACTTATTTGCTTGTACTGCAGGGAGCGTGGAGGAGGCGGTGGCCAAGTTTCCTCAGCTCCGCGCGTCTTCTCCCGCCGCGGTCCACTCGACTGTGTCGCCCACTGCCGTGGAGGGCGATGTCAGCTGGATGAATCTCAAGTTGGTTCCATTCTTGTGCGAGTAATGGATGTTATCGAAGCAGTGAACTAACTCGTAAGTCAGTGCAAATGCTTCTTCTCTTTGCAGAGCTCTCCGAATCGAGCCAGATTCCCAAGGGGGAGGCCGGCCTCGCGAGAAGCAGAAACAAATCTTTCCCGTACAGATTCTCCCCCATCTTTTCCTCGGAAATGCTGAGACCGCCGGCAACAGAGACTTCCTAAAACGGTTCTTTTTTTCAGCCTCTTTCATTAGTGATATTATTGATTGATTTATCAATAATTTTCCTTCCTTGTCAGTCTGGGAGTCACTCACATTGTGAACGTGACCTCGAACCTTCCCAATGCATTCGAATCCGATGCAAACTTTCGGTATCTGCGCATATCTGTCGATGACAACTGCAGCCATAACTTGAGCCAGCACTTTCCTGGTTTGAACATTGCTATCTGTCTCTTATCACACAAATGAGAATATAGAATAGAACTGGAAACTGAAAAGGTCTCTTCTCAGAAGCAATCGCTTTTATCTCATCGGCTGCGGACTCTGGCGGGATCTGTCTAGTCCACTGCCTGGCCGGCATTTCTCGTTCCGTTACCATTTGCATTGCCTACCTCATGGCAATCAATCGGTTAGAATGGATTACAGTGTGGATGACAGTTACCCTTTCCATTTTCCACTTAATGTAACTGAGTGATTTAAATGTTTAGCTGGACACTGGAAGTGGCTTACGATGAAGTTCTCCGCTGCAATGGAAGCATCGCCCCGAACTTCCATTTCATGGGCCAGTTATCCGAGTATGAACGACATCTCGGACTCATTTCGCAGTCGCAGGTTCTGAAGACTACTCGAATCTTTCTTTCTTTATTCCTATCTCTTTCTACAGACTCCACGCACGGCTTCCTCGATCTGCTTGCCGCCGCCGCCTCTCTCTCCCTCTTGTGGGGTCGAAGCAGCTGCCGGAGCTGCTCATCAAGTGCAAACTGTACGTTGGAGAAGAGAGAAAAAGAGATGAGAAAGAGAGGAGGCGGTGAGTGGAGCCTTCCCTTGCAGCACCACTTCCCTCCCTCGGCGTGTCTCACTCCTCCGCCTACCTCATGTTCTGCATCTCCTCATTCAAACTCATCACATTCAGCAAAAAGCTTCGCTGACTAAGCTTTACGGTGAGAGCCTTCAATATTGAATAGGACTCGGCTTTGATTAATTCTTTCTTTCCTCCTCCCATTCCTCGATGAAGTACTTTCTAGGGTAGTTCCTTATATTTAACCACTAAATTCGATTTTAATTTCTTTGCAGGTTTCTGATTACTGGTGACTCGTGTGATGAATTCCTCTCAGGGTTCTTCCCTGCCACTTTTCTCCCTTCCTTTCAGGGTTCTGCCCTACCATTTCCCTACTTTTCCTTCTTCCACCCTTTTATCTTCTCTTTCATCTCTTCATGCGAATTCTTTACTGTTTTGCCATCCCGAATGTGATAATTCAGTCATTCACAACGCGCTTTGAGATTTATTTTTAGTGTGAAGTGCAAAAATGGGTTCTTAACAATCAATACGAATTTTTGGGGAAATTGTTCGCAATCAGATTTTTATTGTTTTTATTTTAATTTTATTATTAATGCCCTTCGCAACTATCAACGTTCTTTCGTTGTAGTTACCTACTCTCACTGCATCTTAGGTTCTAGTTAGTTACAAGCTAGTATCCTTGTCATTTCAGTTCATTTATTTACGGTGCATATGTAAGCTTACATATGTATGGGTCATTGCTCTTGTTCATATATGGTTTATTATGCTTATTTTGTTTATTATTATTCATTATATTTCCCGAAAGACGCAATTATTGCTTGGCTTGGCTTTTCTTATTAATATTAGCAAACTAAGTATTAACGCAGTTTAATTGTAGGCTTTTGTTCAGCTAACGCCCACACTTTTACTGTATCTTTTATATTCTTCTTTCTCATCCGTTTGTAATGTACAATGAATGACATATATTGTTTGTATTTGTTTGTTGTTTTTCATAGAAGAGTTGCGATACATCCGAGGTTCTCTCATGACGTTCCCTCCGAAGACGAAACCTTGCCCCTATTTCGCTTTCATCATTTCATATTTCATATTCTTTCTTATTTACCGCCATCCAATGGGTTTCCCGTTGGTTTTATTATCAGATTCAGGTTTGTCTAGTATGCCTTTACCATATTCCATCATAATTCCTTAGTTTTATATGGATGCTTCAGACAGAAAAAGATTGTTTTATTAGCTGTAACCTTTGAAATCAATCTTAGATTTGCCTCCATT
>CALZFC010000015.1:2707500-2745000 GCA_945643635.1 Allodiplogaster sudhausi
TGGGGGAAAGTGGAAGGCAGGGAAAGCTGGGGAGGGTGAGAGAGGAATAGAGAAACAGAAAGATAGAAAGTTGCCGACAACGAGAGTCCTCAATTGAGGTTGAGGCCTGAGGGCGAGAGAAACAGAGGATGTTTTGCCTGAAACCCATCACTTGATGAAAACCTAAATAAATAATAAGCAGAAGAAGTTAGAATGGACTAGAATGACCGGTTTCAGCAGAGCTGAAGTGCTCTCCCCTGGTGATGGCTGCCTCCTCCTCCACCTGCCTCTCCACGGATCCCCACTCCTTCAGAGAGGACTCGTCTTTCTCGCCAGACAGTGCCACTGGAAGGGGTGCTTATGGGGGCTTCTCCAGTGACTGTCTCAGGCAAGAAACCATTTTACTTCTCACCAATTACTCTCTGTTAAAATAAACTGTCTTTCCGTACAGATCGAGCAACCTGGACAAGCCTTGCTTCTCCGACTATGACGCGTCCTTCCCGGACAGCGGGCAGCTGGACGACATGGCCAATCATGAGCTGTCTCCCGAGGTGGGCCGTCTCTCGTTCTCTCTCTCCATCTCTGCGCGAACAGACAGCCTCTGTCTCCTGTGCTCCATCTCTCTTTCTATCCCCCCTTTGTCTCTCTCTACCACTACCTCTCATCCCCCCTTCTTTCTCTCTCTCTCTCTCTCTCTCTCTCTCTCTCTCTCTTTCTCTCTCCCTGCAGTCTCCTCTGCACTCCACTGTCTGCGTGAAGAGACAGCCTCTGTCTCCTTCGCGTGCTGCTTCCCCCGACTCCTCAGCCGACATCGATGAAGTGAACACGAAGGAGCTGGCGCAGCGAATCTCGTCCGAGCTGAAGCGCTACTCGATTCCCCAGGCCATCTTTGCGCAGCGGGTTCTCTGTCGGTGAGTGGTCTATTCTTTGTCAGCCCTCCTTCCCTATGACTTGCTTGTGCAGCTCTCAAGGAACTCTGTCTGACCTCCTCCGGAATCCGAAGCCGTGGTCGAAGCTGAAGTCGGGTCGGGAGACATTCCGGCGGATGGCGAAATGGTTGGAGGAGCCGGAGTTCCAGCGGATGAGCGCTCTCCGCTTGGCTGGTTTGTGTCTTCTCTTCCCAGCTTATTGCATTTCCATTCCTCGAGTTGGAACAAAGAAGAAACCGAGAGAGAACATGTGAAATTCTGTCAAAAGATCCGACAAATGCATTTTCTGTAATCCGCTTTCATCAAGTCCCAGTGGAAGGTAATAATGGAAGAGAGAACTCACATGGAAGGCAACGTTGCACCCTCTTTCCTCATGATTCCTCCTTCTTCTTGCATCACCACTCCCAGGAGAGCCATTCACATCTCGATCTCCTTTCGAAGAGCTCTCTAGCCTCTCTCTCTCTCTCTCTCTCTCTTTTGCTTTCTCTGTCTCTCACCCTCTCTTCTCTAACACCCACTTTCTTTCTCTCCCTTTCCCTCACACTCTTCAAATTCTCCTTTCTGGCTCATTTGTCATTTTCAGCTTCACGCATCATGCTGTAAAGCCGTAGCTCTTCCACTTTTTTCATACTCTCTCTTCCTCTTCGCTCTTGTTTTCTCCTTTGCCGAGAAAGAGATACATAGATATAATACGTATGTACATACATAGATATAATAACAAATATGGATGCAAAGCCCACTTAGAAACCCTTATATGTACATATGTATGTTTACATATGTGAATTCGAAACCGTCCGAGGAAAGGAGGTGGCTCTTTAGCACAATTTTCCCTCTCACTGGGTTATCTCTCTGTCTGTCTATTTCTCTCTCTCTCTCTATCGCTCTCTTTCTCTCTCTCTCTCTTAGTCTCGTCTTCCCATTCTCTTAATTTCAGCTCTTCCTCCAGTGTCTCTCTCTTCCCCTAATCCTTTTCCTTCTCTTTCTTCCATTCGTGTTGGCCATTCTGTCGGCGACTCCTGCAAGACAATTAGATGTACGCGGTCGAGGAAAGCAGCCTCAGGCACAGAACACGGAATGAAATGACACGGCAAGCGTTGCAGTGAGGAGAGAGAAGGAGAGCGCGGTTCAGTGAGGAAGGTTGAGGTAGAGAACGAGAGAGGGAGAGAGAGACAGGGAGAGAGAGAGAACGAGAGAGGGAGAGAGAGAGAACGAGAGAGGGATAGAGAGAGGGAGAGAGAATGGGAGAGAGAGATGGAGAGGGAGAGATGGAGAGAAAGTTGAAGAAAAGCGACGCCAGTGATGAGGAATCAGTGGTCGCAAGCAACTGAGCATTGAGGCTCCCGAAGGGAAGTCACTATTTAACACTATTCTGAGAAAGATTAGCAGTCGGAAGCGCGGCCTGAAAAGATAAAATAAAGGAGGTGAAGAAGATAAAGGATTTGACATGGTTAATTCTAAAGCATCCTGGCTATCTACAACTTCTCCTTGTGGAATTTCTGATCTCTATGACATCCTATGTGAATTGCATACCAGGGATGTATTGCAATAAAAATTTTCATAACGGAATTCGGAAGGGAACAAAGGTCGGAATTCGGAATTCCGATACACCCCTGTTGCATACCATGTTAAGAATGAAAAAAAGTCTGAAAGAGAGATCTCTCTGGGATACGTCTCTTTTCGCTCCCCTTCTTTATTCACTCACCGATGACCATGTGAAGTGTAATTACTCAGTAAAGGAGACGACAGATGGTGCTGAAAAAAGAAAGCGAGAGGAAGCGAAGGGGTAGTAAAATCGTGCAAACAAACTAAAATCATGCAAATAAACTAAAAGCGATAAACAAATTGCCAAGAGACAATATTCGTAAAAGGGAAGAGGCATCCGTATGAGTGGATAGGTAACCGAAGAGACAAAAAATATAAAAGAAAATTTAATCCTTGCTTAAAAATAATTATTCAAAATTATAGCTTAAAAGAGATCTGTGTAGGAAGGGAATCGAGGCTTAACACTCCCTGTTGATGTCGAACAGACCATTAAATTGCAGCGTGCAAACGGAAAGAAGAGCAGCAAGTGACCCAGCCGAGTGGCACTCCCAAGAAGCCAAGACTTGTCTTCACTGACATCCAGAGACGCACTCTTCAGGTATTCCTCTTCTCCCTCCTCTCTCTCCCTCTCCTCTCACCCCTACTCTTTGTCTCTCTTTGCACTCGTCCCTTCTCTCTATCACTCCTCTCATCCCTACGCTCTCTCCCTATCCTCAAACCCCTACTCTCTGTCTCTCTCTCTCTCTCTCTCTCTGCTCTGACTCTTCTCTCCCTCTCTTGCTAGGCCATCTTCAAAGAGACGAAGCGTCCCTCTCGCGAGATGCAGTTGACGATCTCCCAACAACTGCAGCTCGACCCGACTACCGTCGCCAACTTCTTCATGAATGCCCGTCGTCGTGGCCATGATCGAGAATGCCGCGACGATGAAAGTGAGGGCCCCATTCAATCATATAAATCAGCCCTAAAATACAATGATGTGCTTGTCCAACTGATCTCATCTCCTACAGTACCCCCTTCACAGGTTCGGTGGGATCGTCAGGAGGCTCAGCGAGCACTCTGCACGAAGACCAAGTGCTTTCTCCTCTTCCTCCCATGGCTCCCCCAGTACTCGAAGAGCTCTAATTTAAACATAGTTCAACTGTACTCTCGTATTCGGTGCATTTCCCGTCTAGCCTTATCCAAGATTGTAACAGTCAAATCGTTCTCTGCCTGATCTCGGTCTCCGGTCTCTCTCATCAGTCTATTCCGAGTCTGTTCTAGTAGCTTAGGGTGGTCTCCTTCTCTTTCTCTGCTCACTTCAAATATGCATTCCTAATGAATTACCCTGAAGGCGTTCAGCTCAACTGTGGCATGTTCACTCTCCTCGTGCATTATATCAGAGGCCCCACCCTGGTGGCCCCTTTGCCTGCCACTTCCCTAACCAATCGGAATTCCTGTGCCATAACAGTCGAGGATCTGCCAGTCTTCCACGAGGGAACTGGCCAGTCCCCTCGCTCCTCACAATTTCTCCAATCATTCTGCTTGCTCACAAGCCAAACGTCGTAAGTATCAGTGAGAGGGAGGAACCTCTCTCTCTAAATGGTGCAAGCCCCATTTGAAGGATCTCTCCCTTGCCAATGCTTCCTCACTTTCTCCTTTTGCCGAGAGTTCCATGACAAGTACATTGAATCTTCTGCTGAAAATTCAACCTGTACACCTTCAACTTTGCTGTATCTCGCTAGTCAGACTCTACTCCTCTAGTCATCTCTAACAGATCTCAAACTCATCAACGATCTGAATAAATGTTTCGCGTGTAAACTTTTCACTATTCATGTATGAACAATTTATCGCGCTCACCGCAACAAGAAACAACAAGAGCAGACGTGTCGAGAGGGCCAAAGAGTGAAGAAGAGAGGAGAGGGGGCCGCCCCTCTTATGCCTTGTATCCTCTCGAAGCACGGCGACCACGGGCGCGCTCGAACTTGCGGCCCTTGGCACGGACGAATGGCTTGACGTGAGAACCGGGAACTCCCGACGCACCAAAGTGACGCTGCGCCTCGCGGGACTTGCGCGGACCCTGCAAGCATAACATTTCCAGGATAAGAAGATATTCCTAAGGAGTGGTCAAGTGAAAATTTGATAACTAGCTTTGCAAAGAAAGAAACCGTAACCCAGAAGAAAACTATACAGAACACATACCGAGAAATAGAAGATTTAGGTCCATATTTATACAAGAATAATGGTTTGTACAGAGCGCAAGGCAAACCAAACTATTTCTATAAATGGGAGAAATTCTGCACGATCGCTGTATAATATTTAGCTAATATCCCCTTAATGAACGCAACGTCAAGTGATTCCCTTCCATTAGGTCATGTTTAACGAGGTTACTCATGAATTACGGATATCCTTCAGCGTATTTTGCTAGGTGAATCGTCGTTCTTGAAACGCTCCCACTTTCCACATCCAATCGATACAACCAAGAAACCCGCACAACCGCTACCGAAAACGGGCACAGCGACAAATGAGCAAAAAAGATCCCCTGAACAAGGAAAGTACAAAGTCTGGAACTCGAACAAGCAACAAACCTGGATGAGAAGGGTGTTCTCGCCCTTGGGCGCACGGGAAGCCAGCTGGTCAAGAGTGATGATCTCTCCGCCCGCCTTGAGGATGCGTGCGCGAGCACTGTCCGTGACACGAAGGGCCGCCACCTAAAATCAGCGATTATCTACTTCGCCAACAGCATGGCAAAAATGTAACCTAAAAGAAAAGAAAAAAAAGAAGTTACAAAACTGGAGAGAATGTTATCATTTTCAGAGACATCCATCCAAATTCGTGGGCAAGCTCTGTGAAATGTCGAATGCGTGAAAAACCATACAACATAATATTCACTACATAAGAGCTGTCTGAGAAAACTCGTGGTGATTACGAGCTTACAAGGCTCGCGGGGAAAATAGTCCAAGCAAAGCTTCAAAAGCAGTCTACTCAGATTGTACAAAATTAAATTTAAACGAACCGTGAACTTGGGGAGGTTGTAGACACGAGAATCGTCAGTGACGGTGCCAACCACGACAACAGTCTTCTCTGCGTTGCCGGGCTTCTTGAGAATGCGTGTGATACGGGCAACTGAGAGGGGCGCGCGGTGACGGCGGGCCATGAACAGACGCTTCAGCACGATTCCATTGAACTTCTTGCCAGTTCTGCGCTCCAGGTAGCGGTAGAGCTTAAGGAAAATAATTCTTCAGTATTAGCACCTTGAATGTTGAATGTTAGGTACACAAACTAAACCCTGATAAATACGACCGTTATCATACAATAAAGGTTACGAAAAAGTGACATGTAAGCCACAAAATGGCCAAACCTTGGCGAGAACGCGGAGGTAAGGGTCCTCGCTTCGGGGCGCCGTCCTGCGGACCTTGCGGTCGTGCTTGTGATTGATGTCGATACCCATCTGAAAAGATCACTTGAAATATTGTTCAAAATTTAGTTAACATCGCATGAGTTACTAATTAAAAGCAATTACAGTAGAAAATAAAAACAAGGGCATTGAAAAGCAAAATTTTCAGAAAGAAAGTTAAAAATGCGCTCTGACCAGCTACAAATTACGATAAGATTTTTCTTCTTCCTTTTAAGAAAACTAAGATTTTAAAAAATACAGTAATTTTCATGGTGCCGTGAGAGAAAACTTGAAGAATCAGTCGTGACGACCTCGTTGATTATTAAAGTTGTATCAATGAAACTAATCTATTTCTTTATTTTTTGTGATACCTTTTAACCTATATAATGATGATAAATCGAGCTCGATTGAACTGTATCATGAAGGTTGATTCGAGAAATGGCAAGACCACCACTGCGAATTGAACATCTCTTAAAACAAATTAAATTTTTCGGTTATTCCTTGTTATACGCCGTACTGCCAGAGAATGCAAACCATTTCATAAGCTGTTTAGGTTAAACTGAAATGCCGCGCCAAATCCTCGACATCAAGGATTTCCTGCTCAATCCTCGCCGCAAGGACGCCAAGTCCGTGACCATTAAGAAGAACAAGGACAATGCCAAGTTCAAGGTCCGCTGCAGCCGCTTCCTGTATACTCTCGTCATCCAAGACAAGGAAAAGGCCGAGAAGCTGAAGCAGTCCCTTCCTCCCGGCCTTCAGGTTGATAGTTATCTTGCTCTTTTAGGGTTGTCTTGTCTATCGGTGCTTTACCTTTTCTTGGGATGCCGGCCAAATTGAACGTGATTTGATCAGTTTAATTTTTTATATTAGATGCATTGACTGATAGTTTTTTTTATTACAATGTTTCAATAGTTTTGGCTGGCAATAACTTGCATGTTTTCTTGGGGCCTTCATGCTCAAAAAGTAGTCAAACTCATTTCCTTCAGGTGAAGGAGCTGAAATAAGCTACGCGACCGGCGCACCGCGTTAACTTCTCTCACACAGACGTTGTTATCTGTTCATTGTTACGATAAATATTCTCCGTTCTTTCCATACGCAGTCTAATTTCATTCC
The DNA here is from genome assembly GCA_945643635.1 of Allodiplogaster sudhausi. Classification (NCBI taxonomy): domain Eukaryota; kingdom Metazoa; phylum Nematoda; class Chromadorea; order Rhabditida; family Diplogasteridae; genus Allodiplogaster; species Allodiplogaster sudhausi. The sequence continues at coordinate 2,714,437 of CALZFC010000015.1, forward strand.
CGAGTAGCTTCGACAAGTCTACAGTTCGCACTGTGATAGATGCATGAGTTGGTTGGTAAACACGTCTTTACTGCAGGGAATTAAGGTCAAAACGGAACTAGGTATATATGACTACAAAAGGGAACAACTCGTATGAGAAGTGTTCCTCCTATGACCTCTTCAAATATGCGAATGTGAAACATGTTTGGTGTTTATTTAAAGAACTGTTGGCATGTTACAGCCGTTGAAGAGTGCATGGGCTTCAGTGAGATCACAAGAAAAAGGAGAGCGGTTGGCGTAATAAAAAAAGTGAATGGTAGACATATTTCGAGGATATGAAGAGTGGGAAATGAGTGTAAGGCAAATGAGCAAAGAGGAAGGGCCGAAGCAGCAGTCACCGTCGAGTCTCAACTCATCCACGAACTCCGACCTGTAGAATAGGAAAGAAGTTCGATAACAGCAAATATGGGACTAAACCTATCTAAATGAAAAGTTAGTTTAAGAAGATATCAAATGGCCCCAAAACCAAAACGTGCTCAACACAATGTTCGCGAGAGAATCCCAGTTTGGAAATCTATCCCTCCAAAATCACTATTCGAACCTGGCCAGAAACTCCCTTCAGACCACGGCTCATATTCTTAGAGGATTCAGCGGGCTTCTTGTTGGGCAGAGCGCGGCGGAAGAGAAGGACGTGACGCTCCTGTGAAAGTGCATGTTTCGGCGAATCCATATTTCTAGTTCTAGCAGAGGCCCCTCATATTCTTGAAGAATGCATAAAAAAAGAAACCGGGCCATGAATCATGTAGTGGATCCACCCAGGGGACTGCTGAATGCCGAGCGAGCGCCACTCCGTCTCAGTCATCAGTCGGTTCTTCGGGATCATCTTCGCCACCTCCTTCGTGACGTGAACGTGTCTGTACTCATACTCATCATCCTCGTACTTCGCCGAGTAGTAAAAGTCGTTGCTCATCTTCCAGAAAGGCTTGTTAAAACGGCTGAAATCGAAATCTTTACATTTCCCTCATAAGTACGAGAACAAAAAGATTAATAGTTTCGCAACGCGCAATAATAATTAGTGGTTTTCAATCACCAAACACAGTTAAAAGCAAGCCGATGACGGAATTAGACAACATTTATCTCAACAACTTATGTGAGACGGTCAAAAATAATGGAATTATCAAGAACGAAGCGGGCGAAGTCCTTGGGATCGAGGGGAATCGAGGCATGGGTCTTTGTTCCATCCGGTCGACGATAACAGACAGAGAGAATCGAGGAGCCTTTCTCTTTCTCCTCAGAAGACGCCGCGCACACTCAACTCACATCCATCAATAACCCTCCCCTTTCTCTGCTTCTTCGCCCTGACCTCTCCAATTCGAGCCCCGTTTTCACACTCGCACGAATTATCACCTCTCACAATTCTGAACTCGCGCATACTAGCAAAGGAGTAATCGATGATCGGTGGAGACGGCGAAGGCACGAAGCCACTCATGATGCTGGTTGAAGCCTCGCTGAAAACAACCACAAAAAAAAAGTTCGCTTATATAAATTTAGACCTTGAGATCGCGCCTGCATCGTGCTTGTCATTAATTCGGCAAAAAAAACAGAGCAGTTGAAAACTATTCCTTCAGACATGAGTTGCGCGACTGGAATAACAGCAATAAAAAAAGTGAATAGAAAAGCACTAGAAGATGCAAAAGTCCAGGAAGCAACACGAAATTTCATGGAATTTCACCCTGCTGATTTGAAACGTGCAAGTTTGGCGGCAAAAGTCTGTTTGTATAATACACTGCAACTTTCTGCAGTTTGGTGCAAAGTCACGATGACACACACTAATACTAAATACAAATTTGTGCTCTCCAAGATTCTCAAAATGACTCCAAATGAACCTTGCCTAAACTGGGTTACCCTGTCTATCCTTGAAAAGCACTTTAATAATAAGAAACGAAATCAAGAGAGCATATTAATACGAAGAGAAATGTATTTCGTCACTACTCTATTGAATGGAAATGGTGAGCGGTCGCCTGCTGATACTTCTCCTCTTGACTTCTCTTCTTCTCCCGTGTTCAGGCACTACTCCCGAGACCAAGTCACGCAAGTCAGATTCTCTCTTTGTCTACATCTTTGGTAAAGAACAAGCACTCATGTCTAAGGATGAATGACCGGCCAAGAAGAAGTAGAACAACCAAGAGCAACGCGGAAATGGCAGACGAAGACGAGTGTTTCTTTCTTTTCTGGAGGAAGTTGCAAAGTGGGGCTCGCGGTATCTTCCCCTTTCCCTCAACTCCCTCTCTTGCTTTCTCTTCTGGAAGAAGTTGCAAAGTGGGGCTCGCGGTATCTTCCCCTTTCCCTCAACTCCCTCTCTTGCTTTCTCTTCTGGAAGAAGTTGCAAAGTGGGGCTCGCGGTATCTTCCCCTTTCCCTCAACTCCCTCTCTTGCTTTCCCTTCTGGAAGAAGTTGCAAAGTGGGGCTCGCGGTATCTTCCCCTTTCCCTCAACTCCCTCTCTTGCTTTCCCTTCTGGAAGAAGTTGCAAAGTGGGGCTCGCGGTATCTTCCCCTTTCCCTCAACTCCCTCTCTTGCTTTCCCTTCTGGAAGAAGTTGCAAAGTGGGGCTCGCGGTATCTTCCCCTTTCCCTCAACTCCCTCTCTTGCTTTCCCTTCTGGAAGAAGTTGCAAAGTGGGGCTCGCGGTATCTTCCCCTTTCCCTCAACTCCCTCTCTTGCTTTCACTTCTGGAAGAAGTTGCAAAGTGGGGCTCGCGGTATCTTCCCCTTTCCCTCAACTCCCTCTCTTGCTTTCCCTTCTGGAAGAAGTTGCAAAGTGGGGCTCGCGGTATCTTCCCCTTTCCCTCAACTCCCTCTCTTGCTTTCCCTTCTGGAAGAAGTTGCAAAGTGGGGCTCGCGGTATCTTCCCCTTTCCCTCAACTCCCTCTCTTGCTTTCCCTTCTGGAAGAAGTTGCAAAGTGGGGCTCGCGGTATCTTCCCCTTTCCCTCAACTCCCTCTCTTGCTTTCCCTTCTGGAAGAAGTTGCAAAGTGGGGCTCGCGGTAACTTCCCCTTTCCCTCAACTCCCTCTCTTGCTTTCCCTTCTGGAAGAAGTTGCAAAGTGGGGCTCGCGGTATCTTCCCCTTTCCCTCAACTCCCTCTCTTGCTTTCCCTTCTGGAAGAAGTTGCAAAGTGGGGCTCGCGGTATCTTCCCCTTTCCCTCAACTCCCTCTCTTGCTTTCCCTTCTGGAAGAAGTTGCAAAGTGGGGCTCGCGGTATCTTCCCCTTTCCCTCAACTCCCTCTCTTGCTTTCCCTTCTGGAAGAAGTTGCAAAGTGGGGCTCGCGGTATCTTCCCCTTTCCCTCAACTCCCTCTCTTGCTTTCCCTTCTGGAAGAAGTTGCAAAGTGGGGCTCGCGGTATCTTCCCCTTTCCCTCAACTCCCTCTCTTGCTTTCACTTCTGGAAGAAGTTGCAAAGTGGGGCTCGCGGTATCTTCCCCTTTCCCTCAACTCCCTCTCTTGCTTTCCCTTCTGGAAGAAGTTGCAAAGTGGGGCTCGCGGTATCTTCCCCTTTCCCTCAACTCCCTCTCTTGCTTTCCCTTCTGGAAGAAGTTGCAAAGTGGGGCTCGCGGTATCTTCCCCTTTCCCTCAACTCCCTCTCTTGCTTTCCCTTCTGGAAGAAGTTGCAAAGTGGGGCTCGCGGTAACTTCCCCTTTCCCTCAACTCCCTCTCTTGCTTTCCCTTCTGGAAGAAGTTGCAAAGTGGGGCTCGCGGTAACTTCCCCTTTCCCTCAACTCCCTCTCTTGCTTTCCCTTCTGGAAGAAGTTGCAAAGTGGGGCTCGCGGTAACTTCCCCTTTCCCTCAACTCCCTCTCTTGCTTTCCCTTCTGGAAGAAGTTGCAAAGTGGGGCTCGCGGTATCTTCCCCTTTCCCTCAACTCCCTCTCTTGCTTTCCCTTCTGGAAGAAGTTGCAAAGTGGGGCTCGCGGTATCTTCCCCTTTCCCTCAACTCCCTTTCTTGCTTTCCCTTCTGGAAGAAGTTGCAAAGTGGGGCTCGCGGTATCTTCCCCTTTCCCTCAACTCCCTCTCTTGCTTTCCCTTCTGGAAGAAGTTGCAAAGTGGGGCTCGCGGTATCTTCCCCTTTCCCTCAACTCCCTCTCTTGCTTTCCCTTCTGGAAGAAGTTGCAAAGTGGGGCTCGCGGTATCTTCCCCTTTCCCTCAACTCCCTCTCTTGCTTTCACTTCTGGAAGAAGTTGCAAAGTGGGGCTCGCGGTATCTTCCCCTTTCCCTCAACTCCCTCTCTTGCTTTCCCTTCTGGAAGAAGTTGCAAAGTGGGGCTCGCGGTATCTTCCCCTTTCCCTCAACTCCCTCTCTTGCTTTCCCTTCTGGAAGAAGTTGCAAAGTGGGGCTCGCGGTATCTTCCCCTTTCCCTCAACTCCCTCTCTTGCTTTCCCTTCTGGAAGAAGTTGCAAAGTGGGGCTCGCGGTAACTTCCCCTTTCCCTCAACTCCCTCTCTTGCTTTCCCTTCTGGAAGAAGTTGCAAAGTGGGGCTCGCGGTAACTTCCCCTTTCCCTCAACTCCCTCTCTTGCTTTCCCTTCTGGAAGAAGTTGCAAAGTGGGGCTCGCGGTAACTTCCCCTTTCCCTCAACTCCCTCTCTTGCTTTCCCTTCTGGAAGAAGTTGCAAAGTGGGGCTCGCGGTATCTTCCCCTTTCCCTCAACTCCCTCTCTTGCTTTCCCTTCTGGAAGAAGTTGCAAAGTGGGGCTCGCGGTATCTTCCCCTTTCCCTCAACTCCCTTTCTTGCTTTCCCTTCTGGAAGAAGTTGCAAAGTGGGGCTCGCGGTATCTTCCCCTTTCCCTCAACTCCCTTTCTTGCTTTCCCTTCTGGAAGAAGTTGCAAAGTGGGGCTCGCGGTATCTTCCCCTTTCCCTCAACTCCCTCTCTTGCTTTCCCTTCTGGAAGAAGTTGCAAAGTGGGGCTCGCGGTATCTTCCCCTTTCCCTCAACTCCCTCTCTTGCTTTCCCTTCTGGAAGAAGTTGCAAAGTGGGGCTCGCGGTATCTTCCCCTTTCCCTCAACTCCCTTTCTTGCTTTCCCTTCTGGAAGAAGTTGCAAAGTGGGGCTCGCGGTATCTTCCCCTTTCCCTCAACTCCCTTTCTTGCTTTCCCTTCTGGAAGAAGTTGCAAAGTGGGGCTCGCGGTAACTTTCCCTTTCCCTCAACTCCCTCTCTTGCTTTCCCTTCTGGAAGAAGTTGCAAAGTGGGGCTCGCGGTATCTTCCCCTTTCCCTCAACTCCCTCTCTTGCTTTCCCTTCTGGAAGAAGTTGCAAAGTGGGGCTCGCGGTATCTTCCCCTTTCCCTCAACTCCCTTTCTTGCTTTCCCTTCTGGAAGAAGTTGCAAAGTGGGGCTCGCGGTATCTTCCCCTTTCCCTCAACTCCCTCTCTTGCTTTCCCTTCTGGAAGAAGTTGCAAAGTGGGGCTCGCGGTATCTTCCCCTTTCCCTCAACTCCCTCTCTTGCTTTCCCTTCTGGAAGAAGTTGCAAAGTGGGGCTCGCGGTATCTTCCCCTTTCCCTCAACTCCCTCTCTTGCTTTCACTTCTGGAAGAAGTTGCAAAGTGGGGCTCGCGGTATCTTCCCCTTTCCCTCAACTCCCTCTCTTGCTTTCCCTTCTGGAAGAAGTTGCAAAGTGGGGCTCGCGGTATCTTCCCCTTTCCCTCAACTCCCTCTCTTGCTTTCCCTTCTGGAAGAAGTTGCAAAGTGGGGCTCGCGGTAACTTCCCCTTTCCCTCAACTCCCTCTCTTGCTTTCCCTTCTGGAAGAAGTTGCAAAGTGGGGCTCGCGGTAACTTCCCCTTTCCCTCAACTCCCTCTCTTGCTTTCCCTTCTGGAAGAAGTTGCAAAGTGGGGCTCGCGGTAACTTCCCCTTTCCCTCAACTCCCTCTCTTGCTTTCCCTTCTGGAAGAAGTTGCAAAGTGGGGCTCGCGGTATCTTCCCCTTTCCCTCAACTCCCTCTCTTGCTTTCCCTTCTGGAAGAAGTTGCAAAGTGGGGCTCGCGGTATCTTCCCCTTTCCCTCAACTCCCTTTCTTGCTTTCCCTTCTGGAAGAAGTTGCAAAGTGGGGCTCGCGGTATCTTCCCCTTTCCCTCAACTCCCTTTCTTGCTTTCCCTTCTGGAAGAAGTTGCAAAGTGGGGCTCGCGGTATCTTCCCCTTTCCCTCAACTCCCTCTCTTGCTTTCCCTTCTGGAAGAAGTTGCAAAGTGGGGCTCGCGGTATCTTCCCCTTTCCCTCAACTCCCTCTCTTGCTTTCCCTTCTGGAAGAAGTTGCAAAGTGGGGCTCGCGGTATCTTCCCCTTTCCCTCAACTCCCTCTCTTGCTTTCCCTTCTGGAAGAAGTTGCAAAGTGGGGCTCGCGGTATCTTCCCCTTTCCCTCAACTCCCTCTCTTGCTTTCACTTCTGGAAGAAGTTGCAAAGTGGGGCTCGCGGTATCTTCCCCTTTCCCTCAACTCCCTCTCTTGCTTTCCCTTCTGGAAGAAGTTGCAAAGTGGGGCTCGCGGTATCTTCCCCTTTCCCTCAACTCCCTCTCTTGCTTTCCCTTCTGGAAGAAGTTGCAAAGTGGGGCTCGCGGTATCTTCCCCTTTCCCTCAACTCCCTCTCTTGCTTTCCCTTCTGGAAGAAGTTGCAAAGTGGGGCTCGCGGTATCTTCCCCTTTCCCTCAACTCCCTCTCTTGCTTTCCCTTCTGGAAGAAGTTGCAAAGTGGGGCTCGCGGTAACTTCCCCTTTCCCTCAACTCCCTCTCTTGCTTTCCCTTCTGGAAGAAGTTGCAAAGTGGGGCTCGCGGTAACTTCCCCTTTCCCTCAACTCCCTCTCTTGCTTTCCCTTCTGGAAGAAGTTGCAAAGTGGGGCTCGCGGTAACTTCCCCTTTCCCTCAACTCCCTCTCTTGCTTTCCCTTCTGGAAGAAGTTGCAAAGTGGGGCTCGCGGTATCTTCCCCTTTCCCTCAACTCCCTCTCTTGCTTTCCCTTCTGGAAGAAGTTGCAAAGTGGGGCTCGCGGTATCTTCCCCTTTCCCTCAACTCCCTTTCTTGCTTTCCCTTCTGGAAGAAGTTGCAAAGTGGGGCTCGCGGTATCTTCCCCTTTCCCTCAACTCCCTCTCTTGCTTTCCCTTCTGGAAGAAGTTGCAAAGTGGGGCTCGCGGTATCTTCCCCTTTCCCTCAACTCCCTCTCTTGCTTTCCCTTCTGGAAGAAGTTGCAAAGTGGGGCTCGCGGTATCTTCCCCTTTCCCTCAACTCCCTCTCTTGCTTTCCCTTCTGGAAGAAGTTGCAAAGTGGGGCTCGCGGTATCTTCCCCTTTCCCTCAACTCCCTCTCTTGCTTTCCCTTCTGGAAGAAGTTGCAAAGTGGGGCTCGCGGTATCTTCCCCTTTCCCTCAACTCCCTCTCTTGCTTTCCCTTCTGGAAGAAGTTGCAAAGTGGGGCTCGCGGTATCTTCCCCTTTCCCTCAACTCCCTCTCTTGCTTTCCCTTCTGGAAGAAGTTGCAAAGTGGGGCTCGCGGTATCTTCCCCTTTCCCTCAACTCCCTCTCTTGCTTTCCCTTCTGGAAGAAGTTGCAAAGTGGGGCTCGCGGTAACTTCCCCTTTCCCTCAACTCCCTCTCTTGCTTTCCCTTCTGGAAGAAGTTGCAAAGTGGGGCTCGCGGTATCTTCCCCTTTCCCTCAACTCCCTCTCTTGCTTTCCCTTCTGGAAGAAGTTGCAAAGTGGGGCTCGCGGTATCTTCCCCTTTCCCTCAACTCCCTCTCTTGCTTTCCCTTCTGGAAGAAGTTGCAAAGTGGGGCTCGCGGTATCTTCCCCTTTCCCTCAACTCCCTCTCTTGCTTTCCCTTCTGGAAGAAGTTGCAAAGTGGGGCTCGCGGTATCTTCCCCTTTCCCTCAACTCCCTCTCTTGCTTTCCCTTCTGGAAGAAGTTGCAAAGTGGGGCTCGCGGTAACTTCCCCTTTCCCTCAACTCCCTCTCTTGCTTTCCCTTCTGGAAGAAGTTGCAAAGTGGGGCTCGCGGTATCTTCCCCTTTCCCTCAACTCCCTCTCTTGCTTTCCCTTCTGGAAGAAGTTGCAAAGTGGGGCTCGCGGTATCTTCCCCTTTCCCTCAACTCCCTCTCTTGCTTTCCCTTCTGGAAGAAGTTGCAAAGTGGGGCTCGCGGTAACTTCCCCTTTCCCTCAACTCCCTCTCTTGCTTTCCCTTCTGGAAGAAGTTGCAAAGTGGGGCTCGCGGTAACTTCCCCTTTCCCTCAACTACCTCTCTTGCTTTCCCTTCTGGAAGAAGTTGCAAAGTGGGGCTCGCGGTAACTTCCCCTTTCCCTCAACTCCCTCTCTTGCTTTCCCTTCTGGAAGAAGTTGCAAAGTGGGGCTCGCGGTATCTTCCCCTTTCCCTCAACTCCCTCTCTTGCTTTCCCTTCTGGAAGAAGTTGCAAAGTGGGGCTCGCGGTATCTTCCCCTTTCCCTCAACTCCCTCTCTTGCTTTCCCTTCTGGAAGAAGTTGCAAAGTGGGGCTCGCGGTATCTTCCCCTTTCCCTCAACTCCCTCTCTTGCTTTCCCTTCTGGAAGAAGTTGCAAAGTGGGGCTCGCGGTATCTTCCCCTTTCCCTCAACTCCCTCTCTTGCTTTCCCTTCTGGAAGAAGTTGCAAAGTGGGGCTCGCGGTAACTTCCCCTTTCCCTCAACTCCCTCTCTTGCTTTCCCTTCTGGAAGAAGTTGCAAAGTGGGGCTCGCGGTATCTTCCCCTTTCCCTCAACTCCCTCTCTTGCTTTCCCTTCTGGAAGAAGTTGCAAAGTGGGGCTCGCGGTATCTTCCCCTTTCCCTCAACTCCCTCTCTTGCTTTCCCTTCTGGAAGAAGTTGCAAAGTGGGGCTCGCGGTATCTTCCCCTTTCCCTCAACTCCCTCTCTTGCTTTCACTTCTGGAAGAAGTTGCAAAGTGGGGCTCGCGGTATCTTCCCCTTTCCCTCAACTCCCTCTCTTGCTTTCCCTTCTGGAAGAAGTTGCAAAGTGGGGCTCGCGGTAACTTCCCCTTTCCCTCAACTCCCTCTCTTGCTTTCCCTTCTGGAAGAAGTTGCAAAGTGGGGCTCGCGGTATCTTCCCCTTTCCCTCAACTCCCTCTCTTGCTTTCCCTTCTGGAAGAAGTTGCAAAGTGGGGCTCGCGGTAACTTCCCCTTTCCCTCAACTCCCTCTCTTGCTTTCCCTTCTGGAAGAAGTTGCAAAGTGGGGCTCGCGGTAACTTCCCCTTTCCCTCAACTCCCTCTCTTGCTTTCCCTTCTGGAAGAAGTTGCAAAGTGGGGCTCGCGGTAACTTCCCCTTTCCCTCAACTCCCTCTCTTGCTTTCCCTTCTGGAAGAAGTTGCAAAGTGGGGCTCGCGGTATCTTCCCCTTTCTCTCAACTCCCTCTCTTGCTTTCCCTTCTGGAAGAAGTTGCAAAGTGGGGCTCGCGGTATCTTCCCCTTTCCCTCAACTCCCTCTCTTGCTTTCCCTTCTGGAAGAAGTTGCAAAGTGGGGCTCGCGGTATCTTCCCCTTTCCCTCAACTCCCTCTCTTGCTTTCCCTTCTGGAAGAAGTTGCAAAGTGGGGCTCGCGGTATCTTCCCCTTTCCCTCAACTCCCTCTCTTGCTTTCCCTTCTGGAAGAAGTTGCAAAGTGGGGCTCGCGGTATCTTCCCCTTTCCCTCAACTCCCTCTCTTGCTTTCCCTTCTGGAAGAAGTTGCAAAGTGGGGCTCGCGGTATCTTCCCCTTTCCCTCAACTCCCTCTCTTGCTTTCCCTTCTGGAAGAAGTTGCAAAGTGGGGCTCGCGGTAACTTCCCCTTTCCCTCAACTCCCTCTCTTGCTTTCCCTTCTGTAAGAAGTTGCAAAGTGGGGCTCGCGGTATCTTCCCCTTTCCCTCAACTCCCTCTCTTGCTTTCCCTTCTGGAAGAAGTTGCAAAGTGGGGCTCGCGGTATCTTCCCCTTTCCCTCAACTCCCTCTCTTGCTTTCCCTTCTGGAAGAAGTTGCAAAGTGGGGCTCGCGGTATCTTCCCCTTTCCCTCAACTCCCTCTCTTGCTTTCCCTTCTGGAAGAAGTTGCAAAGTGGGGCTCGCGGTATCTTCCCCTTTCCCTCAACTCCCTCTCTTGCTTTCCCTTCTGGAAGAAGTTGCAAAGTGGGGCTCGCGGTAACTTCCCCTTTCCCTCAACTCCCTCTCTTGCTTTCCCTTCTGGAAGAAGTTGCAAAGTGGGGCTCGCGGTATCTTCCCCTTTCCCTCAACTCCCTCTCTTGCTTTCCCTTCTGGAAGAAGTTGCAAAGTGGGGCTCGCGGTATCTTCCCCTTTCCCTCAACTCCCTCTCTTGCTTTCCCTTCTGGAAGAAGTTGCAAAGTGGGGCTCGCGGTAACTTCCCCTTTCCCTCAACTCCCTCTCTTGCTTTCCCTTCTGGAAGAAGTTGCAAAGTGGGGCTCGCGGTAACTTCCCCTTTCCCTCAACTCCCTCTCTTGCTTTCCCTTCTGGAAGAAGTTGCAAAGTGGGGCTCGCGGTAACTTCCCCTTTCCCTCAACTCCCTCTCTTGCTTTCCCTTCTGGAAGAAGTTGCAAAGTGGGGCTCGCGGTATCTTCCCCTTTCCCTCAACTCCCTCTCTTGCTTTCCCTTCTGGAAGAAGTTGCAAAGTGGGGCTCGCGGTATCTTCCCCTTTCCCTCAACTCCCTCTCTTGCTTTCCCTTCTGGAAGAAGTTGCAAAGTGGGGCTCGCGGTATCTTCCCCTTTCCCTCAACTCCCTCTCTTGCTTTCCCTTCTGGAAGAAGTTGCAAAGTGGGGCTCGCGGTATCTTCCCCTTTCCCTCAACTCCCTCTCTTGCTTTCCCTTCTGGAAGAAGTTGCAAAGTGGGGCTCGCGGTAACTTCCCCTTTCCCTCAACTCCCTCTCTTGCTTTCCCTTCTGGAAGAAGTTGCAAAGTGGGGCTCGCGGTATCTTCCCCTTTCCCTCAACTCCCTCTCTTGCTTTCCCTTCTGGAAGAAGTTGCAAAGTGGGGCTCGCGGTATCTTCCCCTTTCCCTCAACTCCCTCTCTTGCTTTCCCTTCTGGAAGAAGTTGCAAAGTGGGGCTCGCGGTATCTTCCCCTTTCCCTCAACTCCCTCTCTTGCTTTCACTTCTGGAAGAAGTTGCAAAGTGGGGCTCGCGGTATCTTCCCCTTTCCCTCAACTCCCTCTCTTGCTTTCCCTTCTGGAAGAAGTTGCAAAGTGGGGCTCGCGGTATCTTCCCCTTTCCCTCAACTCCCTCTCTTGCTTTCCCTTCTGGAAGAAGTTGCAAAGTGGGGCTCGCGGTATCTTCCCCTTTCCCTCAACTCCCTCTCTTGCTTTCCCTTCTGGAAGAAGTTGCAAAGTGGGGCTCGCGGTATCTTCCCCTTTCCCTCAACTCCCTCTCTTGCTTTCCCTTCTGGAAGAAGTTGCAAAGTGGGGCTCGCGGTAACTTCCCCTTTCCCTCAACTCCCTCTCTTGCTTTCCCTTCTGGAAGAAGTTGCAAAGTGGGGCTCGCGGTATCTTCCCCTTTCCCTCAACTCCCTCTCTTGCTTTCCCTTCTGGAAGAAGTTGCAAAGTGGGGCTCGCGGTATCTTCCCCTTTCCCTCAACTCCCTCTCTTGCTTTCCCTTCTGGAAGAAGTTGCAAAGTGGGGCTCGCGGTAACTTCCCCTTTCCCTCAACTCCCTCTCTTGCTTTCCCTTCTGGAAGAAGTTGCAAAGTGGGGCTCGCGGTAACTTCCCCTTTCCCTCAACTCCCTCTCTTGCTTTCCCTTCTGGAAGAAGTTGCAAAGTGGGGCTCGCGGTAACTTCCCCTTTCCCTCAACTCCCTCTCTTGCTTTCCCTTCTGGAAGAAGTTGCAAAGTGGGGCTCGCGGTATCTTCCCCTTTCCCTCAACTCCCTCTCTTGCTTTCCCTTCTGGAAGAAGTTGCAAAGTGGGGCTCGCGGTATCTTCCCCTTTCCCTCAACTCCCTCTCTTGCTTTCCCTTCTGGAAGAAGTTGCAAAGTGGGGCTCGCGGTAACTTCCCCTTTCCCTCAACTCCCTCTCTTGCTTTCCCTTCTGGAAGAAGTTGCAAAGTGGGGCTCGCGGTATCTTCCCCTTTCCCTCAACTCCCTCTCTTGCTTTCCCTTCTGGAAGAAGTTGCAAAGTGGGGCTCGCGGTATCTTCCCCTTTCCCTCAACTCCCTCTCTTGCTTTCCCTTCTGGAAGAAGTTGCAAAGTGGGGCTCGCGGTAACTTCCCCTTTCCCTCAACTCCCTCTCTTGCTTTCCCTTCTGGAAGAAGTTGCAAAGTGGGGCTCGCGGTAACTTCCCCTTTCCCTCAACTCCCTCTCTTGCTTTCCCTTCTGGAAGAAGTTGCAAAGTGGGGCTCGCGGTAACTTCCCCTTTCCCTCAACTCCCTCTCTTGCTTTCCCTTCTGGAAGAAGTTGCAAAGTGGGGCTCGCGGTAACTTCCCCTTTCCCTCAACTCCCTCTCTTGCTTTCCCTTCTGGAAGAAGTTGCAAAGTGGGGCTCGCGGTATCTTCCCCTTTCCCTCAACTCCCTCTCTTGCTTTCCCTTCTGGAAGAAGTTGCAAAGTGGGGCTCGCGGTATCTTCCCCTTTCCCTCAACTCCCTCTCTTGCTTTCCCTTCTGGAAGAAGTTGCAAAGTGGGGCTCGCGGTATCTTCCCCTTTCCCTCAACTCCCTCTCTTGCTTTCCCTTCTGGAAGAAGTTGCAAAGTGGGGCTCGCGGTATCTTCCCCTTTCCCTCAACTCCCTCTCTTGCTTTCCCTTCTGGAAGAAGTTGCAAAGTGGGGCTCGCGGTAACTTCCCCTTTCCCTCAACTCCCTCTCTTGCTTTCCCTTCTGGAAGAAGTTGCAAAGTGGGGCTCGCGGTAACTTCCCCTTTCCCTCAACTCCCTCTCTTGCTTTCCCTTCTGGAAGAAGTTGCAAAGTGGGGCTCGCGGTATCTTCCCCTTTCCCTCAACTCCCTCTCTTGCTTTCCCTTCTGGAAGAAGTTGCAAAGTGGGGCTCGCGGTATCTTCCCCTTTCCCTCAACTCCCTCTCTTGCTTTCCCTTCTGGAAGAAGTTGCAAAGTGGGGCTCGCGGTAACTTCCCCTTTCCCTCAACTCCCTCTCTTGCTTTCCCTTCTGGAAGAAGTTGCAAAGTGGGGCTCGCGGTATCTTCCCCTTTCCCTCAACTCCCTCTCTTGCTTTCCCTTCTGGAAGAAGTTGCAAAGTGGGGCTCGCGGTATCTTCCCCTTTCCCTCAACTCCCTCTCTTGCTTTCCCTTCTGGAAGAAGTTGCAAAGTGGGGCTCGCGGTAACTTCCCCTTTCCCTCAACTCCCTCTCTTGCTTTCCCTTCTGGAAGAAGTTGCAAAGTGGGGCTCGCGGTAACTTCCCCTTTCCCTCAACTCCCTCTCTTGCTTTCCCTTCTGGAAGAAGTTGCAAAGTGGGGCTCGCGGTAACTTCCCCTTTCCCTCAACTCCCTCTCTTGCTTTCCCTTCTGGAAGAAGTTGCAAAGTGGGGCTCGCGGTATCTTCCCCTTTCCCTCAACTCCCTCTCTTGCTTTCCCTTCTGGAAGAAGTTGCAAAGTGGGGCTCGCGGTATCTTCCCCTTTCCCTCAACTCCCTCTCTTGCTTTCCCTTCTGGAAGAAGTTGCAAAGTGGGGCTCGCGGTATCTTCCCCTTTCCCTCAACTCCCTCTCTTGCTTTCCCTTCTGGAAGAAGTTGCAAAGTGGGGCTCGCGGTATCTTCCCCTTTCCCTCAACTCCCTCTCTTGCTTTCCCTTCTGGAAGAAGTTGCAAAGTGGGGCTCGCGGTATCTTCCCCTTTCCCTCAACTCCCTCTCTTGCTTTCCCTTCTGGAAGAAGTTGCAAAGTGGGGCTCGCGGTATCTTCCCCTTTCCCTCAACTCCCTCTCTTGCTTTCCCTTCTGGAAGAAGTTGCAAAGTGGGGCTCGCGGTATCTTCCCCTTTCCCTCAACTCCCTCTCTTGCTTTCCCTTCTGGAAGAAGTTGCAAAGTGGGGCTCGCGGTATCTTCCCCTTTCCCTCAACTCCCTCTCTTGCTTTCCCTTCTGGAAGAAGTTGCAAAGTGGGGCTCGCGGTATCTTCCCCTTTCCCTCAACTCCCTCTCTTGCTTTCCCTTCTGGAAGAAGTTGCAAAGTGGGGCTCGCGGTAACTTCCCCTTTCCCTCAACTCCCTCTCTTGCTTTCCCTTCTGGAAGAAGTTGCAAAGTGGGGCTCGCGGTATCTTCCCCTTTCCCTCAACTCCCTCCCTTGCTTTCCCTTCTGGAAGAAGTTGCAAAGTGGGGCTCGCGGTATCTTCCCCTTTCCCTCAACTCCCTCTCTTGCTTTCCCTTCTGGAAGAAGTTGCAAAGTGGGGCTCGCGGTAACTTCCCCTTTCCCTCAACTCTCTCTCTTGCTTTCTCTTCTGGAAGAAGTTGCAAAGTGGGGCTCGCGGTAACTTCCCCTTTCCCTCAACTCCCTCTCTTGCTTTCCCTTCTGGAAGAAGTTGCAAAGTGGGGCTCGCGGTAACTTCCCCTTTCCCTCAACTCCCTCTCTTGCTTTCCCTTCTGGAAGAAGTTGCAAAGTGGGGCTCGCGGTAACTTCCCCTTTCCCTCAACTCCCTCTCTTGCTTTCCCTTCTGGAAGAAGTTGCAAAGTGGGGCTCGCGGTAACTTCCCCTTTCCCTCAACTCGCTCTCTTGCTTTCCCTTCTGGAAGAAGTTGCAAAGTGGGGCTCGCGGTAACTTCCCCTTTCCCTCAACTCCCTCTCTTGCTTTCCCTTCTGGAAGAAGTTGCAAAGTGGGGCTCGCGGTATCTTCCCCTTTCCCTCAACTCCCTCTCTTGCTTTCCCTTCTGGAAGAAGTTGCAAAGTGGGGCTCGCGGTATCTTCCCCTTTCCCTCAACTCCCTCTCTTGCTTTCCCTTCTGGAAGAAGTTGCAAAGTGGGGCTCGCGGTATCTTCCCCTTTCCCTCAACTCCCTCTCTTGCTTTCCCTTCTGGAAGAAGTTGCAAAGTGGGGCTCGCGGTATCTTCCCCTTTCCCTCAACTCCCTCTCTTGCTTTCCCTTCTGGAAGAAGTTGCAAAGTGGGGCTCGCGGTATCTTCCCCTTTCCCTCAACTCCCTCTCTTGCTTTCCCTTCTGGAAGAAGTTGCAAAGTGGGGCTCGCGGTATCTTCCCCTTTCCCTCAACTCCCTCTCTTGCTTTCCCTTCTGGAAGAAGTTGCAAAGTGGGGCTCGCGGTATCTTCCCCTTTCCCTCAACTCCCTCTCTTGCTTTCCCTTCTGGAAGAAGTTGCAAAGTGGGGCTCGCGGTAACTTCCCCTTTCCCTCAACTCCCTCTCTTGCTTTCCCTTCTGGAAGAAGTTGCAAAGTGGGGCTGGCGGTATCTTCCCCTTTCCCTCAACTCCCTCTCTTGCTTTCCCTTCTGGAAGAAGTTGCAAAGTGGGGCTCGCGGTAACTTCCCCTTTCCCTCAACTCCCTCTCTTGCTTTCCCTTCTGGAAGAAGTTGCAAAGTGGGGCTCGCGGTAACTTCCCCTTTCCCTCAACTCCCTCTCTTGCTTTCCCTTCTGGAAGAAGTTGCAAAGTGGGGCTCGCGGTATCTTCCCCTTTCCCTCAACTCCCTCTCTTGCTTTCCCTTCTGGAAGAAGTTGCAAAGTGGGGCTCGCGGTATCTTCCCCTTTCCCTCAACTCCCTCTCTTGCTTTCCCTTCTGGAAGAAGTTGCAAAGTGGGGCTCGCGGTATCTTCCCCTTTCCCTCAACTCCCTCTCTTGCTTTCCCTTCTGGAAGAAGTTGCAAAGTGGGGCTCGCGGTATCTTCCCCTTTCCCTCAACTCCCTCTCTTGCTTTCCCTTCTGGAAGAAGTTGCAAAGTGGGGCTCGCGGTATCTTCCCCTTTCCCTCAACTCCCTCTCTTGCTTTCCCTTCTGGAAGAAGTTGCAAAGTGGGGCTCGCGGTAACTTCCCCTTTCCCTCAACTCCCTCTCTTGCTTTCCCTTCTGGAAGAAGTTGCAAAGTGGGGCTCGCGGTATCTTCCCCTTTCCCTCAACTCCCTCTCTTGCTTTCCCTTCTGGAAGAAGTTGCAAAGTGGGGCTCGCGGTATCTTCCCCTTTCCCTCAACTCCCTCTCTTGCTTTCCCTTCTGGAAGAAGTTGCAAAGTGGGGCTCGCGGTATCTTCCCCTTTCCCTCAACTCCCTCTCTTGCTTTCCCTTCTGGAAGAAGTTGCAAAGTGGGGCTCGCGGTATCTTCCCCTTTCCCTCAACTCCCTCTCTTGCTTTCCCTTCTGGAAGAAGTTGCAAAGTGGGGCTCGCGGTATCTTCCCCTTTCCCTCAACTCCCTCTCTTGCTTTCCCTTCTGGAAGAAGTTGCAAAGTGGGGCTCGCGGTATCTTCCCCTTTCCCTCAACTCCCTCTCTTGCTTTCCCTTCTGGAAGAAGTTGCAAAGTGGGGCTCGCGGTATCTTCCCCTTTCCCTCAACTCCCTCTCTTGCTTTCCCTTCTGGAAGAAGTTGCAAAGTGGGGCTCGCGGTATCTTCCCCTTTCCCTCAACTCCCTCTCTTGCTTTCCCTTCTGGAAGAAGTTGCAAAGTGGGGCTCGCGGTAACTTCCCCTTTCCCTCAACTCCCTCTCTTGCTTTCCCTTCTCTCCCGCTCTCGTCTACTTCTTTCAGCCTTCGCCATCCCGTCCGATCTCGAGTTCTTGGGCGTGGAATCATTCATCCGCCCTCACGTTGGTAGCCAAGAAGAGATTCCTTATCATTCTCCTCTCTCTCCTTTTCTCCTTTGCAGTTGTCTCCCACCGATGTATACCAGTGCATCATGGCAACCATCGCTTGTGAAGAGGTTTACTTCCAATCACATAGCTAGGAAAGCAAAATGCCTACGCCGACATGAAGAATCATGAATCTTCTTTTCTCTCAGCATCGCAGCTGCAGAGAAGACAAAAAATGCGCATTGAAAATTTACGGAAGTCCCCGCCGGGTCGGTGGATACGAAACCGCCATGAACTTCGACATTCGATCGTCAGCCAATCCTATCTCTCTCTCTCTCTCTCTCTCTCTCTCTCTCTCTCTCTTTCTCTCCTTCTGTTTATATCTGCTGCAGATTGCCCGAGGAGGCGCGCAACCAGTGTCTCGAGGCACTCGAGGTCCTTTCCCCTTTCCACATTCTTAATGTACAAGATGATTGGTTGCAGGTGTGTTTGGGAGTGGATTCGATTGCATTGAAGGAGCTGCTCAAGATCAACAGCGACTTCAACTTTTGGTTAGTTCTTCTCATTATTAATGTATTTCTCTATTTTTCTTTATAATAATCAAGAGTCCAGTGCTACTTTCAGGGAGGGTCTACGTAGTTAAGGAAGTTGAAGAACACAAAGGCACTTCGTCGAAAGTCCCAATTCTTGTCGCGCTTTGTGATAAAGCATGTTTTTTTTTTAGACTTTTTTGTTTGGAATAGTTTTGAACTGATTTTAGTCAGAGCAGTTTGGCAATGATGACAAGAATGAAATTGTTCTGGCTGAAGACAATGCTTGAAGTGAGAAGATCAGCCATGATTGGGGAGGCTACCATGTCGAATCGGGAGAAGGCGAAGACGGAGATCAGCCAGGAACCGCCTTCCATGGCCAAGTAACGAGCCAGGGATGCCTGTCAATTCATAGAACTGGGGAGGGAGGGAGGAAAGGGGATGCGCACCTCTATTTTCAACTGAATTTTGTCGACGTTGTTTCCTTCGGTGCTGAGTACTTCTTGCACGGGAGTGCGGATCTTCTCATTCTCACACACCGACTGGAATCCTCGCACACTCGTCAAGTTTCTTGCATCCACAGTGAAGCGAGCGTAGTTGTCCAATGGAATAACTTAAAACGCTCATTTTTAAGAAAAGAAACCGAAGAAAGTAGTTCACATATCACGTATAAAATGCTGACAATCTTGTACAAGAAAATGTAAACGAACAACAGAAGGCATAATACCTGGTAGACTCAGGGCATCTCGAAGAAGAAGAAGCAAAAGATAAAGGAAGGGAGAGAGGCTTTGTTGGGTGATCATTTCCTTGTCCTTTTGGCAGACAGTTTATTCTTCCCCAACTCATAAAGCTTATCATTCTGACCTCATCAAAGCTCCCTCTTTCCCCTCTCTCCCCCTCTCTGTCTCTCTGTCTCTCTCTGTCTCTCTCTCTATCTCTCTCTATCGGTCGCTCTCTCAACGGCTTCTATCTTGCTGCCATTAAATGTCATGCTTATAAAAAGTTCAGTCGTATAGAAATTTAAATTGTTTTTTTGTGTAATGTGCATAGTATTTTTTCAGAAATAAAAATTTATGCAGAATTAATAACAATTATCATGAATAATTGAGATGGAGCGGGGGCCGACGAGATCACACATTAAAACAAGACCAGAAAGTCAAAGTGGAGAATCGAGGAAGATGATATGGTAGAGAATTAGTCATGAAAATTTGAATGAGTAAATGGAGTGAGGAAGAAAAACTGAGAGGAAGTGGATGAAGGGAAAGAGGGGACTAACATGCAATCCTGTATATTTTATACTTCATCACCATCAAGACTGGAGCATACTTGCGAAGAAAGAGGGAGGGGAGAAAGAGAGCAGAGAAAGAGAGGGAGAGCAAAGTGTAGGAGTAGGAAGAGAAGCAGAATGAAGATGACCGAGGTCTATTCAATACGATGTGGCCATCCAGACTGAAGTCGTTCTGGCTTAGAACGATGAGAGTTCTGCTTCTCCTCCATTGGGCGCTGCTCTCAGAGCAACTCCGAGTTGGTCATCTCCAGGCTCGTCCGAAGGAGAGGAAGATTCTCGAGGCTTGTCTCAAGAAACACGGGGAGACTTCCATGAGGTTAAAGTTCCATCAACATTTTCTGCCGGTGCTTAGACTCTCCCTTTCAGAATAATAACCCTGGCTGCTTGCCAGAATCTGAATGGAGTGGAGAACGCCGCCGCTCTCCATCATTCCTTCTCTGTCGATGCATTCATCGGAGCAACTTGTCCAGATGGTTAATAGCAGGGAGATGTGGAGAGAGTATGTTAGAAAGAGAGGACGGGAGATTATGAGGGAACTAGAGAATTCAGGAAAAGAGAGAGAGTGTGAGATAGAGAAGTTGTAAGAAGAATGTGCTTAAGAGTCATCGATGGTGTCGAAGTTGTCTGAGAGATGGCGCACTCTGTTCATCGCAACTTCTCCAATCCTTGAGATGGGTGCAACCACCATCTCTTTTAAGCCAAAGGCGTATGTTTTCTATCCCATCACTTCTTTCATTCTGGAACTGTTTTCTAGGGCGGTTGGCCTGGGCAGCGCACTTCATTCTCTCGGCATTCAGCTCCAATGCGAAAAGGTATCATTCTCCTTGAGTACAACGATGAAGCATCTCGCATAGGCTGGTCTTATCTATTCCTCCGAGTACTCCGCCGAGGCCGCGCAAGTGATGGAGAGCTTCGTGGCAACCGAACTATTCTCAGCGAGGATCGAAGAAGCGTCTAACATAATCAACAGTGCACGGGGTAATCTCTCTTGTTCCCTTACAAGGAGATGCTCTGCTGCTCTCTCATCACTTATCTTCCTCTTTCCTTCAGTTTTCTTCTTCCTCGTTCCACTGTCTCGATTCTTCTCTTTATTCGCGAATGAAATCTTCCCTTCTCCGACTGAGTATTCTCTCTTCTTCGTGGACTTCACAACGGGTTCTCGAATGGAATTCTTTCGCCGTCTTACTGTGGAAGTCGAACAAGCCAAGCTTCCCCTCAAGGATGCGGCCTCTCTTCTTCGATCAACGCTTCTTGTATCCCTTTTTTCTTGTATTTTTTCATTCAGAAAACTTTCTTATGGAACTAAAAAAAAAATTTGCAGATTAAATTCGCTCACTCTGATAAATACGCTGTTGAGCAATTTGCCTTCGAGTATAATATCCAGGTTCCAGATCGTGTTGAAAAATAATGAAGAGAGAGCAAGATAAATTTCCAGATGAACGAGGACTTAGAGTCTTCTCTTCTTCTCTGCGACGCTCTCATTCTCTTGCGTTCCGTCTCTTCCTTCACAGTTCCCCTCAATGGAACTGGCATCTCCCGTCTCCATTCGCTTCTCACCGATCGAACAACTGATGGTGCCTTGCCTTCCTTTCTCAAGTCTCTGCATCACAACCTTAATGGCCTTCAGGCTACTCTGGCCGAATCTTCATAGACTCTGCGGGACGAAGACATCCTTTCTTTGAAATTTATGCCTATTCCCTAACGACGCCGAACCAGGTTGATTCTAAAAGGGAGAGGAACGAGAGGATAATAGAAAAAGAATCAGATAGGGGCTCTGGATGTCGAGAGTTGCACGGACAGTCTTCTCAGCAGCTGCGTCAACGGAACTCTCTACAGATATGTATGCATCTTTATCCTATTTCTATTTTCAATACCCCGAGAATATTCGTAATCAAAATATGTCGTGACGTGAGATTCTCCATGCGAATTCGTCGTATCTGTGGGATCTGCCTCCTCCTCTGCCAGCCTGCGGAATGGATGGCTCCGGCTGCTCGAACACTCACATCATCATCATCTCTTCTTGTGTCTGTGCTATTGTCGCTGCTCCACTTCTACTTGCCTGGTATCTTCAGAGGTCGGTCATTTAATGGAAATTAGTATAAATACCCTTTTTTAAATACATATGTAGGCTAGTGAATAATGTATTTTATTAAAGAAAAGAATACGAATTGCAACGGATGCCATGGAGAGTACAGCACGAATTGATGCAACCGACAGAAGAAGAAGTTGGCAAATTATTTCCTTTTTATTTCCCTTCCTCTCTTCTAATTTTTCTTATTATGAAAAAGAATCGTCGTTACTCGAGTACGAATGTGAGTATGCGGTCGGCTTCCTTTATGTATTTCTCCCCTTTCGAATGCCAGAGGGCGCACTACCAGGGAGAGAAGGTCAGACACCCTTAACTCTCGTTTCTCTCTCTTCTCTCTTTCCTATCTCTCTCCTCTCTCTCTCTCTCTCTCTTCTCTCTCATTTTTCTTCTCTCTCTTCTCTCGCTCTCTCTCTCTCTCTTCTCACCCTTTTCCTCTACAGATTACGATGAAGAGTTTCGTACAGAAGCGAGCCATTTCTTTCACGAGGGGCGAAATGGAAACACTCAATCAGGTTAAGGGCTTTATTTATATTTGCAGTCATATAAATATATTTAAGCTTAAAAATCTGAACCATGCTAATTTGAACCGCTTCATCGGCATCTCCTTCAATCAAAACAGCGAGGTTGTGAGGGAGAAGGAGAGAAAGGGCAGAGAGAATGATAATTGTTGAGATGACAGTGTGTTGGAGTCACTGCAGTCGTGGAAGTCTCGAGAGTATTCTCTTCAAGAATGACTACTCTCTCGGCCGCAACTTCCGCTCCAGTTTCCTCAGGCACATCATGAAGGTGAAGCTTCTCTTCATCTTCCACTTGTAATTCCGACTCTTTCAGGGCTTAGCGTACATTCACTGTTCCCCAATCAAGTGCCACGGTGCACTCTTCCTCTCGAATTGCGTGGTAGACACTTATTGGGTAGTGAAGCTAACTGATTTCGGACTCCACAAAATTCTTAATGACAAGGTTCAGTGAGAAGTGACATTAGAATATCAATAAAAATATATTGATATTTAAACATTTCAGCTCTCTCGTAAGGAACTTTTCCGCTATCCGGCCTTTGAATTCCGCGATCTTCCACAAAGTTGGAACATCTTCTTATTTAATAAGTTCACATGTACAAATGTACATACATACATAGATGCATGTATACATATTATTGTGCAGATTAGACTCTTTATTTTTATACGGGTTTTCTCACTTGTCGACGAAACGAACAGTTGGAATTGCCTTACCAATTGAGAATGGCTACAAGTGGCACCAGAGTTGCTGCGGGAAATGGAAAGGAGCAATGAGTGAACTCCAGGAAGCGTCAGTTATCTCTTTATTAGAATGTAGAGTGATGTGCTCTTGCCAGGTCTCTGGTGACGTGTACCAGATGGGAATGCTCATCTATCAGATTCTTTTCAACCTCATTCCCTTTGCTGAACGACAGGAGACCACTGCAGGTATCGAAAGAGTGGGAGGGAGGGAGATAAAGAGAGAAGAGAGAGGGTGGTAGAGAAATAGAGGAGAAAGAAGGAGACTTCAGTGACAAATTGCAGAGTTGATGAAACTTCTGCTGAGCATGGACACGGCCGCCGGAGTGAAGCCTCGTGTTCCTGATGACACGGGAAGCACAATGAGACTTCTCTCCATTATGCAGCAGTGTTGGCTCACTAAGGTATGAAGAGAAGATGGAAGAGATTTTGGAAGAGAAGATGGAAGAGAGGGAAATGGAGATTCAGGAGAGTCTGCGGCCCGCTCTCGCAAAGATTGGAGACGCTCTCCAGAGAGAATTCGGAAATGAGTCAGCTCTTATTCTTTATCAAATCTTCCTTATACCTCAATTTCACTGAAATATAAAAAAGTGAATTTTTTCAGTTCAAAGGGTTCCCTGGTGGATCAAATGATAAAGATGATTGACGAGTACTCTGCGAATCTGGAGACAATTGTAGCTAAGAGAACAACAGAGATAGCCGAGTTGAACGATAAGAATGAAGCTCTTCTCTATCAAATGCTGCCAAGGTTTGTGCAGTTATTTGCAACTTACGTCACAGTTTTCTAATTCGACAAAATAATATACATATGTATGTGAAGAAGCATTGCGATGGACTTGCGAGAGGGCCGCGCAGTGCGGCCCTCCATGCACTCTTCGGTGTCCCTCCTCTTCATTGACATCTGCCAGTTCACTGCCATCTGCGAGCAGTCCATCCCAGCCGATGTTATCCCCAACGCATATGCTAATTCCTCTGCAGAGGAATCGGAGAGAAAGTTCGAGAGAGGGAGAGGAGAGAAAAGAGAGAGAGAGGAGAGAGATAGAGAAGAGGGAGAATCAGTGTGATCGCTACTTATGAAAATGAGACAGAGCCCGAGACTACTCACCATGTTTTTGGCTTTCTTCTCTAAGCCGTGAAATGCCTAGGCAGTTGAGGACCATGGGAGGAGTTGCGATGAAGGAACTAGAGATACACTTGTTTGGAGTTTAGCGGATTGGAGTGGAAGAAGAGAGATTGTTATTGCAATGAGTATACAAAAGGAGGAGTGGGGAAGGATGGCGAGGAAAGAGAATGCGAAGAAAGCAAGAAAACAAAGAGAGAGTGAGAGAGAAGAATGATTGAAATACGAAGTGGTCTGTCTGATTGTCAGATCATCACAATGCTGAATGCGCTTTACTCCCGATTCGATGAAATCGTCCAGAACCACAACGCGTTGAAGGTTTGAATAGACAGGAGCGAGAAAGAGAAGAGGAAGAACTGGCGATTCAGGTGGAGAATGTTGGAGATGCCTATCTGGTGGTGTCTGGAATCCCTGATTGTGAAGACAACGAATGCGATCACCTTCTTCATGTCTGCTTGATGGCTCTACAAATTCAATAGGTTTCCTTATTTAATGGGGGCGAGTTTGTGTGCCACCCTTTGCGTAATGCTTTTCAGTTCGTAGAAGAAGACTTCCGAGTCGACCATCGGCCTGATTTCCATCTTCAAGTCAAGGCTGGCATTCATTCTGCTCTCGCTTCTGGTATTCTTGACAGTTCTGCTCCCAGGTTCATTCGCCATGCTTAAGTCTACCGAGAAAATATGTGTATTTAAAATAGCCCTTTCTATTTCAAAGATTCTGTGTCTTCGGTGATACAGTGAACATGGTAAGTAGAATGGCATCGACTTCCTTGGCTGGCAGGACTCAGATGACGGAGACTGCTCAGGCACTCCTCATTCGGCACTATCCCTTACGATTCACTATCGAGGAAAGGGGCATTGTCGATATAAAGGTTAGTTCTCTCTCTCTCTCTCTCTCTCTCTCTCTCTCTCTTTCTCTCTCCCTCGCTCTCTCACTCTCGCTGTCTTTCTTTTTTTTTCTTTCTCTTCTCTCTCACTTTCTCTCTCTCTCTCTCTCTACACTTTCTCTTTCTCTTTATCCGTTCTGTCTCTCTCGCTTCTTCCCACTCTCACACTCTTTTTCTCTCTTGCCTTCTCTCTACTTTCTAAATAACTTTGTCTATCTGTATTCGTCCTGTCATCAGCTTCGTCACCTTTTCTGTCCTCTGACTTGTTTCCATATTGTTTTCAGAAAAAGGCATTGTCATGGCTAATGACGTTGATTCCCTATTTCAGGGCAAGGGTCCATCGACAACTTTCTGGCTCATTCAACAAAGAATCTCAATCAAGAAATAAGACAGAGTGTTTTGAAGATTTTAAGAAAAAGAAGTTATTTCACTAGTCATACATACTTACTTCGGGTATTTATTATTGTACTAGATAAGGGTATTCCATTTCAATGATCAGTTCTGGTAAAGGAAGATCCTTGTCGTGCTCTCTCTTCCTTCTGCGAAAACGTTCTCTAAACATGTCATGTTTTCTAAATTTTATCGCGTCGAATAAATGGCACTTTGTTTTGATGTCCTTTGCGAAAGTGAACGAGAGAAGAAAGAATGAAGGTAGAAAATGAGAAGAATATCAGAATGAGACCGGTAAAAGAGGACGTCAGAGAAATTTAAAGAGTCAGAGAATCAGAACTATGGAAGGAGGCGGAGAACGACGAACCTTACAGTAACTATTTGACGAACTTATATAGGACTAATTGAATTGAGGGAAGTAAACGGTGAAAGTACTTGGCAAGAATTCAGGATAGAAGATTGTGGGTGGTGGGAAGTAGTGAAGAGAAGTGACGAATAGAGTTGATGAATGGCTGTGACCTGTGGCCTCCTCTCTTCCTTCATTCATTCTTCTTCTCAGCCAATCAACGATTCTTCCCATCATCCCGATTTTCCCACTTATTCCCTGTTTTCGACCAGTCTACGTCGGCAACTCTTCTGCCTTGTCGCCTGAATCTCACCTTCTCCATAGAAAACTCGTTGCTCTTTCTCTTCCCCTCTTTCTCACTTTCTTACTATCTCTCCCTCGTTCCCTTTGCCTCTTTCGTTCTCTCACTCTCTCTTCGCTCTCTCGCCGTCTTATTCGATCTGTTTCTCCAAATACCATCATCTTCAACGTTTTCCCCAGTGATTGGTAACTTCCGTTGTCTTTGTTCTAGAAAAAGAAGGTAACAATAATTGTCACCGTCGCATAGAAGCGAAGATTGAAATAAGAACGTGAAATCGAAACATCGAGACTGAGCAGACAAATGGAATATCAGATGAGATGGAAAGTTGAAAGTTTGAGCTTTGAAGGTTTGATTCAGCTACGGAAGTATTGAGAGGATAAAAGCGTACGAAGAAGCGTTCCTCCTTCCTTGCGAGAGAATAGGAAATGCACGCAGAAGCCGACGGTTTTTCTTAGCTTCGCTCTCTCTCTCTCTCTCTCTCTCTTTCTCTGTCTCTCTTGCTCTCTCATCCACTAATTTCCTAAATAGTCTTCCTCTCATCTACTCTCCCTCCTCCCTCTATATTAATATTCACCTCACCGAGAGAAAAAGCAAGTTCGGTGGGGAGCGCACGAGAATGGAATTATTCCCGAACTCAAACTCATCCTTTAGTCTTCTCTCTTAACAGTGTATTGTTTTCTGCTTTCAAATTCTCCCCACTCTTGTGTCATTCGCGTTTTCATCCTGTATGTTTTCAGTCTCTCTCTCTCTCTCTTTCCCTCTCTCTCTTACTCTTTCTGTCTCTCTGTTTCAATTTCTCTCCTCCCCCGTAGTCCCCATGCCCATAGTTGGCCCCTCGATCAGAGACGAGTGAAGACCAACGGCCGTGACTACGGTGCTTGGTGGCTGCCGTGCCTGGCTTGCCAGTCATCATCACTCACAGCTTCTGTTCCCTGCTCACCCCTCCTTCTCCTTCCAAACACAACCAATCCACAATCATCTCCACACCATTCTCTCTCTCTCTCTGCTCTTCCGATCATTTACAAATCATCTGTCCTCTTTTTTTTCCTTCAGAAATATCCTTTTCATTCACTGTCGTTATTTCGCTTCTTCTTCTTCTTTTTGTTGTTCATATGTGCTTTCCTGCTCTCGATTCTTCGCCCTGCCAATCTCTCTCCTTGTTTTCATTGCATCTTTCTGCTATCCCCTCTCTTTTTTGGTCTTTCTCTACCTCTCTCCTCTCCTTCCTCTATATCTGCCCCTCTATCAATCTCTCTACTCTCGTGTCGCTATAGCTGGTAATCTCTCTCCGTTCTTTCTATATGTCGGTCTCTCTGTCTCTCTCTCTCTCTCTCTCTCTCTCTCTCTCTTTCACCTCTCCTCTCTCGCGATGTCTATCTCTCTCTCTGTCTATCTCTCTCCTCTCCTGTCTCCCTCCTCGAAATAACAAGAGCTGAAGCCTTCTCCTTGGCTGGCCAAGTGTCGGGCACGTCCGAAGAGTCCTTCGGTGCGCTTTACAAGCGGCTTCTTCACCTCATGCGAATGCTTTTTAACTCTTCGTCTTCTTTCGAGATCTCTCCCTCCATCGTCCTCCCTCTGTCTCTCTTTCTCTTTCTTTCTCTTTCTCTTTCCATACTATATTGCTTCCTCATCCTTGCCCTTCTCTTGCACTCTTCCTTTGATTTCCCATCTCCTTTCCATCTTCCTTGATTATTTCGACATAATACATTTTCCACAGCCCTCCGGCGCCATTTCACACATAATGGAGCACTAAAAAGAGAGAGAGAAGAAGTTGAGACAGGAGGAAGAGAGAAGGGCTTCTTTTCTTGCAGCGGAATGCCAGACAGACGAGCAAAAGTCATCCCCGAGGCAGTCGACGGTTATTTTTTATTTATTTGGTAAAACATTTTTGTTCAACTATTAAATGAAGATGACATCACAGAATAATAGTGCGTTAGTTATGTTTTCAAGGAATTAAAATTATCAGTTAGCTATGTACATAAATACATATGTAGATCACATTAATCTCTGCTATTTTAATAAAAAGCTTTATTATTGAGTGCTAGAAGACACAATTAATCCTCTAATCGTAATCGTCCAATGATCGATTTTGGTATATTAGTAGAACATAAAAGCTCTGATTGACAGAGTCGGCCGAATACAATGGAGGAGGGGAGAACATCGGAGTGAGCGAAGGGATTGAAAAGGCAGCAGAGGCTGCAGCGGCTGCCGCGATGGACGCGGCACTCGGCGCCGCTTCAGCCACTCAAGCGGAAGAGAATTCCGCGACCCAAGCGGAAGGGGAGAAGCCGAACGGAGGAGGAGGAGGACTGGCGCCTCCGCAGCAGAGAGGACGCGCGTGGAGACGCGTCTCTTGCGTGGAAGTTGTGGCTGGAGGTCAGAACAACAATTCTGCTCGTATTTCAGACATATTAAACACTGTGTATCTACCAAATACGAATGAACAGGTACTTACAAATCTGCATTACTTTGCGTGAAGATCAAAGGCGTAAAATCAAAAACAGTCAGAAGTGCAGTTCTATGCACTTCTGACTTACAACACAACTCATTTGAATATCACCAAAAATGGGATTAAGAGATGATTACCTCTCTGAGTAGAAAAACGAGGAAGAGAGAAGAAGAGGAGTGGGAGGGGGAGTGACAAAAAAGGAGAAATTCACTTGAGGGCCGCCACCGACAACGAAGAACTTTCTGCTCGGAGCTGGCGGAGGCGCGGGAGGAGGGCCGGAAAGTGGAGACGAAGACGCTCCGTTTGTTCTTTCTACATTCTTTTTATGTATTCATACCTATTGGTTTGAGTTATTCTTGGGGATTTCATAGACCTCATGACGAGAAGTTCTCGTATGAATAATACACAGTTTATTGCAATCAATCAGGAAAAATTCACGGGCGAGCAGAAAAGTAAGACAATTATTCTCCACTTTTTTAAATTTTACTCTCCTTCTTTTATTAGGAAAAATTTATGTAGAGAATGACAAAAACTTCTCAGGATGTCCTGGACATTGTCCCGGACATTCTAGATGTCGTGGACAAAATATTTTTCCAAAAGTGTCTGAGACATTTCAAAGACACACGAGTCTCATATAGGAGACCCGTGTATTAACATAGGACTTTTCCATAGTGTCCGGGACATTTGTCTGCCACCTCAGAAAATGTCTTGGACATGTCTTAGACATTTGTCCGTGTCCTCGAGGGAGATTAATCGTGCGGCAGCATCCAAAAAAAATGTTCCAAAGGGGTCATGTGGTATATCTTCGAAATTGTGACACGAAACAAATAGAAAGCTGTTTCATTTTTTCTGACAGGGAGAGCAAGAGAGAATGAGAGAGACAGAGAGCGAAAACAGGAGGAAGACAATGAATATTAATGCAGAGAAGTTGCAAAGTAGTCATGTCCGAGGCCGTCTGGAGTAGTCTATTCAGTGATAGTGCTTGAGAGAAGGTACTGCTGTTGACTTTCAGGCAAGATTAGTACCCTGTCGGTGAACTATTCTTGGCAGAGAGTGGCGAGATAGAACGGGAGCAAGAGAGACCCAGACACTGTCATTAAGAGAGAACACGAATGAGAAGTTTGTATTTGTTCTCATCAAATTGTGGAATTAGCAAAAGTAGTTAGAGAAGCGGAGCAGTGGGGCGAAAGGTTAGGGTTGGGTTTGCAAGGAGCAGCCAAGCATTCATCCCCCATTCCCCACTCACCGTTGGCGAGTTCTCTCCACTCTCTGAACTCCTCTCAGAACTCTTTCCTGAACTGGCTGAATTCTGCAGGATGAAAGATCACTCAAGGTATGCCGAGTTTTCCCTTTCCACTTCTCCTTCGAGACCATCCGATATTAGTCGTTTATCTGCTACAATGACGTAACATATGAATGGATTTGAACATTCTAGCAAAACCTCAAGGTAGCAAGCTAATTCAGTACGAAAATAGTCTTCTAATTAGTATGAACTCACCGGAAATGAAAGATATTCGCCACTGCAACTCCCCTGTCTCCTTGTCATTAGAGATCAAAGTGTTCATCTACAACAACCAAGAAGGACATACATATTTTCACTTAGGGACTAGCGAAGTTGTCAACTAATAATAGATGAATGTGATATTGAGTAATAGAGACGAAGAAAGAGAGAGAGTTAAAGAGATGATGATATTTACAGCGTGCAGTGAGCATATTCGGGACGGAAAATGAATAATGATTTTGTTACAATCACAATATATGAGGCTGCAAGCTCCATATATAAGTCTAGCATTTATGGTTCATTTGCCAGGCATTTAAACACCATTTATTGGCCGACTTTTGAAAGCGATTGGTTCCGAATATTGATAGAATATGAGAGAAGGACGGGAGTGAGGCAGTGATTTGTCACGGAAATTGTGATAATCTTAGCAGGGGCCGATCCCGTCCAAATAGAGAAAAAATTGCTATCCTTCCCTTTACCTTGATCTCTTTGAATTCGCTCTCTCCCTTTCCCTATTTTCCTCTCTTCTCTTTCTCTCTCTTTCTCTCTCTCTCTCTTTCTCTCTCTCTCCCTCTCTCTCTCTCTCGTCCTCTGCCAACCCCATTCTTATCGTCTTCTTACTTGGCGAGTAGTCCGCGCTTGTCGGTCATTCTTAGCTCTTGGAAAATGTCGCCCTTGGCGGTTTATCTGCATCATCCACTTTCTTTTCACTCCTAACTCCCAGCTCTCTCTCCCTCCCTCTCTCTCTCTCTCTCTCTTCCGCTTTCTCGACTCTCCGGCGCTCTCTCGCATACACAGTACCTCTTCCTTTATCTCTGTCCTCTGCTAAAATGAAATACTCGTATGACTTCCCCATCCCTCGCCTCCTCAGTTCTCCATTCTCTTATCTCCCCTTCTTTTCTCGTTCTCCTTTCATCTCTGATTCCGGATATGACACCTCTGTCGATATCATTTCTCACCATTCGGCTCTCTTTGTACCCAAATGTGCGACCTCTTAATTATGCTATATATTTTCGCTGACAAATTGGAAGGGCTTACCATTAGTATATTTTATTCTAGTTTTTTTTTACCAATTACTTTTCGGGTTCGCTTTCATATTTTCTTTCTGTCATCCATCGCGACTCTTCTCTGTGCGCGAAATGTTAGGAGAGAGTGAGAGAGAGAGAGAGAGAGAGAGAGAGAAAGAGAGAGTAGGAGATAGAGAGATTAAAGGACTCTGAGAATGAGAGCGAAGAAGAGAGTGAGTGAGAGAGAGAAGTGAGAGATTGAGAGATTGAGAGGACAGGGAGACAAAGAGAGAGACGAAGAGAGCGGATCAAGAAGAAGTCAAATATTGAAGTGGTCTCCGTATCAGGATAAAGAAGTCTCAATTCGAATCCGACCGTTCCTCCTCCCTCTTGCAGTAGCAGTCTGCTATTTTATCATCTACGCCGTTAGAGAGAGGGAAATGGAGAGAGAAATTGAGATGGAGAGAAGATGGCATTGATGGAAAGGGAGAACGAGGGAAAGCGAGATAGAGAGAGAGAGATAGTGAGAGAGAAGGAGACATATGGGGAGAAAGATAGGGGAGGAAGGCATCGAAGGAAAGAGCGAACGAGAGAAAGATAGTAAAGATTGGCTGCTGATTTCTCGGATCGAAGACTTCCTCTTGTACCCTCGCTTGTCACTCGAAATGTGTTCGTCTCCTCGGAAATCGTGGATCAGTGGTCGATGATGAAAGGTGCCGAGGAGTTGAAGGAGGAGTCGGATGGAGTTGGAATCACTTCTTCTTCTTCATTCTCTGCACAACC
>CALZFC010000015.1:2750000-2812500 GCA_945643635.1 Allodiplogaster sudhausi
TATGTGTGACCACCGAAGGTTGTAATCTGTTGCTGTTTTCGGAGGTATTTTGATTGGTAACGTAGCCTTTCCTTTGGTAATTCTCTGG
Source organism: Allodiplogaster sudhausi (assembly GCA_945643635.1). NCBI lineage: Eukaryota > Metazoa > Nematoda > Chromadorea > Rhabditida > Diplogasteridae > Allodiplogaster > Allodiplogaster sudhausi. The sequence continues at coordinate 2,750,089 of CALZFC010000015.1, forward strand.
GTTTTTGTTCGAACATTACATTAGCAGGGAATATATCAGAATGCTTGGGAAAGCTGGCAACAAAATTGAAAATGTGATTCCTCCGAATTTAACAACCTATACTATTTTTTAAGGCGAGCTGTTCTCTTGGGGATCCGGCGCGAAAAATAAGGATGGCACACACAATCTCGCTCTCTTCGAGGAACCATCCGCGCCCTTCCTCTCCAGTTATGTCAAGGCTTACACCACTCCAGGACCTCTCGAGCGAGAGGAATGCAGCAAGAAGAAGGTTTACATTTCTGGAGGGTTTTTGTTTGGTGATAATACAAGGTGAAATTATAATTAGACAGAGTTACGTTGTGAGTAATGATGAATAGTGAGGGGAGAAAGAAGAATTGCAGGCGGAGCTGGGAGTGATGCTGGGCGTGTATCTCCCCACGATCCAGCACATTCTGGGAGTCACGATGTTCATCCGTCTCTTCTGGCTCGTCGGCATAGCCGGCGTCGGCAACACTTGCTTCTTGCTCTTCATCTGCTGCGCATGTGTAGGAATCTCTCTCTCTCTCTCTTCTCTCTCTCTCTCTCCCTCCCTATCTTTCTCCTGTCTCTCATCTTCTCTCCTTCGCCCAAAACGAAAACGTTTCCAGACATTCCTGACGTGTATTTCCTTGTCTGCCGTGGCAACGAATGGAGTGATGGAGTCCGGCGGCGCGTACTTTATGATATCCCGTAACCTCGGCCCCGAGTTCGGTTCGGCCGTTGGCATTCTCTTCTACTTGGCCAACACGGTTGCCACTTCGATGTACCTCGTGGGAGGAGTCGAGATCTTCTTGGTTTGTTTCCATCTTTTGCTGACAGAACTAGACTTCTCATGTCCCATTCACTTCCTCTTAACTTCCCTCTGCAGCTTTACCTCTTTCCCGAGCTCACGATAGGGGGACACGAAGTTCACAGTGACACTGGTCGGTCTCTTATTATTATTATTTTTGTATCCGTTTTTTAATCGCTTACTTACAAGGAAGGTAGAAGAGGGCCTTCTTGACCATCTCAGGAATGTTCGGAATGATGACGCAGAACCTACGAATCTACGCGACTCTCTTCCTAATTCTTGAGTTCTGCATTGTTGCATTGGGCGTCAAGTTTGTCCAGCTCCTTGCGCCGGTTCGTGCTTTTCACTCTGCTAAGGAAATCTAAATATCTGTGATCTAAGAAGCATTCGAGAGATAACTCTTATTTGAGGTGTCCCTCGTATGCGTCGTGGCCTCGATCCTGGCGTGTTATGCCGGTGGAATTGAGAAGACATTGAATCCAGATGCGGGACAAAGGTTCTTTCTTTCCTTTTCTTTTGATTAGACCGACAGAGTGAACAAGCTTGTCCTTGCAGAGTGTGCATGCTCGGTCCCAAGCTGCTGCAAGCGCGGATTTTGATGGGCCGCGACGAACCCCTTGCGGACATCTGCTCGCGCTGCGATAGGAAGTCTGTTCAATTTCTCTCTCTCTCTTTCTCTCTCTCTCTCTCTCTCTCTCTCTCTCTCTTTCTCTCTCTCTCTCGTTCTCTCTCTCTCTCTCTCTCTTGCTCTCTGTCACTGTCTCTCTGATCCTTTCTATCTCGTACTTTTCTTTCCCATCTCAAATCTACCTTTTCAGCAACACCTTCCTGATGGAACACTACTGTCCCGATTATAACGCCACTCAGGAATGTGATCACAGAGACTTGTCTCTCGGTAATCTTTCTTTCGATTATCAACTCTACCAGCTAGGGTTGTTGTGCTTGAGCGAATGATAAGCAAAGATTTTAGGTAACTTTTCCTGCATCAACGCTTACCCCGGATTCAACAGCTACGCGTTCACTGGTATTTCTTTCTCTTCAAACTCAATCATTCTTATTTAGAATTATGAATTTTATATTGGTACGTTTGATTGCTATTCGGATCCTTTTAAAGAGAACCTGAACTCGCTGTACCTCGAGGTGAACGAGGCTGCTAAGAACCTCGAAGGCGACAAGGAGAGAGATGTCTTCCAGGTATTAGTGAGAGAGTTCTCATTCCACCGTTCATCCATTCTTTTCTTAAGGATGTACGAACGAGCTTCTTTGTGCTTCTGGCCATTTACTTCCCGGCCGTCACTGGCATCTTTACTGGAGCGAATATGAGTGGTGCGACTTCTTTTTTCATCTCCACTATATGTTATTCGCTCGTTTTATCTGTAACTCTCTCTCTCTCTCCTTCTTTCTCTCTCTCTCTCTCTCTCTCTCTCTCTCTCCTTCTTTCTTTCTTTCTTTCTTTCCTTCTTTCTTTCTTTCTTTTTTTTTTTCTTTCTTTCTTTCTTTCTTTCTTTCTTTCTTTCTTTCTTTCTTTCTTTCTTTCTTTCTTTCTTTCTTTCTCTTTCTCTCCTTCTTTCTTTTTTTCTTTCTTTCTCTTTCTCTCCTTCTTTCTCTCTCTCTCCTACTTTCTGTCTCTCTCTCTCTCTCTCTCTCTCTCTCTCTCTCTCTCTCCTTAATTTATCTGTAGGTGACTTGAAGAATCCTCAAACGTCTATTCCGGGGGGAACAATCGCTGCTCAGCTGACAACTTCCTTTGTGTACTTCTCGCTGGCTCTTGTGTTCGGCGCTGTTATCGATGGAAATGTCCTCCGAGACAAGTTCGCTTATAAATATTCATTAATATTTACGACAACATAGTTAAATAATTGTCTTGAAAATGAAGGGTATACCTGGTAGGTTTGTCCATATTTTAAACGAGATTGAGGTCCTTGAGCATAATTCCTTTTCCATTTCCGTGTATTTAATCATAGATTCTCCCTTTGGATAGTTAATGGAAAAATCCGGGGTTATTATTATTGCTGTTATTCATGCTTTCTAATAGTACACTTTTTGCTCATACTTTTCTCGATCCACTTATTCTCACTGCAGTTAGAGCATAATGTGGGCAGCGAATCTTCTTGACATATTTAAAGGAAGTATCCGACGAATAATTATACAGCAGCGCTAGAGAACGAGTTTGAATGCGCGCTCATAAAGTTACCTGTCGCTCGGTCGAGATAGCATGCGAAAGAGGAGGGCGGCTATAACCTACCGTAGCTAATTCTCTACCCGCTATTTTTCACGTTACTATTGCTCAGAATGTAATGAAAGAAAATCGCTCAAACTTTCAGGATATATGTTTTAGACCAAGATGAACTTATCCATATAGAAAAAAACTTAGGTTAATTATTCCCCGGATACCTCCTTTAATACTAAATGAAGTGGGCTTCACTGAAAATTGTTGAGGAACGGAGCCTCGATGATGGGAGGCATGGTTGTTGCCAACATGGCTTGGCCCTCCCCCTGGGTTCTGCTCATCGGTTGGTCATCTCTCTCTCTCTCTCTCTCTCTCTCTCTCTCTCGATCTATCACTCCATTGCTCTCTCTCTTTCTTTCTCAGGCTCCTTCCTGTCCACCTTCGGGGCTGCCCTCCAGTGTCTGTGCTCCGCTCCCCGTCTCCTCCAATCCATTGCTAAGGATGATGTCATTCCGATCCTCGCGCCCTTCAAGAAAGTTACCGCCAGCAACGAGCCATTCTACGGGTTCGTTCCTTTTGTCTGTTTCTCTCTCCATTTCAGTTTCTCTCTCCTCTTTCCCTCTCTCCATCTCTCTCTCTCTTTCTCTTTCTCAGTCTCATCATCACTGCAATCATCGCTGAGCTGGCGATTCTGATGGGAGCGATGGACTCGATCGCAGCAGTGGTAGACTTCTTCTTCCTGATGTGCTACGCCTTCGTGAACCTCGTGTGTGCTCTCCACTCTCTCCTCGGTGCTCCCAACTGGAGACCCCGCTTCAAGTACTACCACTGGTCAGCTGCTCTTTTGGTCTTGGCTTTTGTAAGGGCTTAGTGACAACGAGAATACCTCCTTACTAACTCATTTGCTTGGCAGGTTCCTTTCTCTGCTCGGCGCGATTCTGTGCTTCTTCATCATGTTCTCTACTCATTGGGATTACTCTCTGATCTCCATTGGACTCTGTGCTATCATCTACAAATACGTCGAGTGGAAGGGGTCAGCATTTATACCTTGCAAATACTAGGAAGGAAAGAAGTTGTTGAAGAGCGAAGAAGGAGTGGGGAGATGGTATCCGAGGTCTCGCCCTCACCACTGCCCAGTACTCGCTCATGAAGATCGAGGACAAGGAGACTCATCCCAAGAACTGGCGGTTGGTCCATCTTGTTGCTCTTTCAGCAAGACAACTGCGTCCTTCATTTTATTTCTTCTTTTACATTACCTTACATAGTATTTGGGCTACATATTCTCGTTATATGCGAGTGGACGATAGTGAAGGTTCGTGTGGTTGTTTTCCCTGCCTTGCTCTGTTTTCTTCCAGTATGGTTGTGATTGGAGTATGTAAGGTTAATTATAGAAATATCTCAAAATGTAATCATTGCCTTCAGCCCCCAACTTCTTCTGATTCTGTCGATGCCGTGGTCTCGCGAGACTGTGGATGTCCGCTACATAAACATGCTGAATTTGGCTGCTCAGCTCAAGGTTCTTCTTCTTCCTCTTGGATGAGCGCTAATGGAATGGATTGAATGAGTGGTGTTTCTGCTCAGGCTGGCCGCGGTCTCGCTGTCATTGCTGCCTTCGTCAAGGGAGATCCATGCAGCACTGACGACCGCAAGAGGGCCGAGAGTGTAAGTCTTCTTCCTCTCTTTTTCTTTCTTTCTTTTCTCTCGTTCGCTTTCATACTTACTCCAGCTCTCTCTGTCTCTCTCTCTCTCTCTCTCTTTCTCTCTCTCTCTCGCTCTCTCTTCTTCATCTAGATAAAAGATCGTATGGAATTCGACATGTCTCAAGTGCGTCTGCGTGGATTCGCCAAGACTGTCGTGTATGGCGAAGACCAGGTCACTCGTGGCATGCCAAAGGGTGGGGAAGTCAACCGGTTGCATCCAGATCTTTGGGTCGATGTCTACCCTCATCCAATCTGCTGGTCTCGGTGGTCTCAAGCCGAATACTATGCTCATCTCCTGGCCCACTCAGCCAGCTGATGACATGAATGCTGACAGCGAATACATTACCTTCACTGGTTTGTTCTCTTCTCTTTTCCTGCTCTTTCTCTCTCTTTCTCTCTCTCTCTCTCTTTCTCTCTCTCTCGCTCTCTCTCTGTCTCTCTCTCTCTCTCTTCATCTCGCTCTCCCTCTCGCCTTCTTTGCTTCCAGACAAGCTTCACGTGGCAGTGGCGATGGACATGTGTCTTTTGGTGGCGAAGGGTATCATTGACTTCCCTTCTTCGAGTGCCTTCTCCCGTCTCTCGGGAACTATCGATGTCTACTGGATTGTTCAGGACGGCGGTCTCTGCCTTCTCATGTCCTATCTGCTCAAGCAAAATAAGGTGGATAAATATATTGTTTTGTTGCGCGGGCTCCCAGAAGTAACTGTAACCCAGTTCCATGGAGAACCTTCTAGTTCTTTAGGTGTGGCGTCACTGCAAGCTGCGAATCATCGCTATAGCACAAGAGTCAGATAACAACACTAAGATGCAGCAGGAACTCCAGAAGTACATCTACCAGCTTAGAATTGACGCCAAGATTCTTGTCAGTTGCATTTATCCCCTTGAATTCTGTCCTTTAATAAACATACTAATTTTCTATCAAATCGGTTCACTTTGAGATTGTCGAACTCGCGGATCCCGAGATCTCCAAGAATGCATTCGAGAGGACGCTGCTAATGGAAGAGCGAACAAAGTATCTGCAGAAGATGAACCAAAACTCGCTGACAGCTCGGAGCCAGAGACTTTCTGTTTCTTTCAACCCCTTATCTATTTCCTTTATTTTTTTACTTCTTTATAACGGGGTTTTCTTGTAACTTCAAAAATAACTGTCGAATTCAGCCGCTGGTTATTGCTGAAAAGAAGAAGAGAGATGAAGAAGAGGATGCAAAGAAGGCAGAAGAGGAAAAGGATAACGAAATTAACGGTTTGTTATCATTTAATTTCCTATTGCTATTTCTGGAGAAATGGTGAACTTCTAAAACTACCCATGATATATTACAGAGAAGAACGGAGGCGAGACGGAGAAGAATGGAGGAGAGACAGAGAAGGAAAGGAACAAGCGGCTTCGCGCTCTTGATAAGCACAAGGTCTGTTCCCATCTGACACTTTATTAATTCAATTACTAGTTTTGTTACTGCTTTTTATTTACTCGTCATGTAATTGTAGGTGCACAAGATGCACACGGCAGTGAGGCTCAATGAGCTTATTCAAGAACACTCTCTCACTTCGCAACTTGTTATTCTCAGTCTTCCGAAGCCGCCTGTTGGACGGGAAGGTGAGAGAGAAAGAGAGAGAGAGAGGAATTCTGTGTGCATGAAAGAGAGTTAGAGAGAGGAGTTATAGAGAGGGTGAGCGAAAAGGATGTTTCTGAATGGTTGTTCTGTTGAGGACTGGATGACTACGTGCACTACCTGGAAGTGCTCTCCGGAGACATCCAACGGATGCTGTTTGTCAGAGGAACTGGCAAAGAAGTCATCACTGCGAACTCGTAAGTACTCCCTGCTTCTTTTCTCGCTTCCTCATCCTCTCTCACCTCTCATCTCTCCTAAGCTCTTACTTGAAATGACCAAACACCACTCGATCGAACTGCTCTTGCTTTCTTCTCATAAGAAGTTGTTATCTTAGTTGTTTTGCTTGTTCCGGGTTCGTTTCTCTCTCCCTTTTTCCTCTCCCTTATTTCAATGCTCTCTCCCTCTTACTTCTGAATTCTCTCTCCCTTTTTGTAATTGCTGAACATGCGCATGTTGAATGAAATTGCAGCAGCTCATTCTTTTCCTCTATTTCCATTGCACGTTCAGTCTTTCCGCTTCTTATACTTAACCATTTTATCATCACTTAATCTCATAATCAAACGCCAATGTCCTCTGTTTTCTGTCAATCGACACTGCTCTTGTCAATTTGCTTATTGCTGTAGGTAGAAGAAGAGAAGTGGCATTCCAGCTACAATTGTCGACATTGTGCAGATTTGTGCTGTGATGAATTGTTTAGCTGCGAATCATTCAATCCCTTCTCCCTATACTCCTGGGAGTAGATTCTGGTGAAGATTGACGGCTTCTCGATGTGATGTATCTTACAATTAGATTCAGTTTTACTTAGCACATTGTATATCCTGCAATTCCCAGTGTCAGTCCACATTTCTTACGCAACGCTCGTGCCTTTCCATGCACAATACGACGAATTATTGTAATCTAATATTTACTTATTATGATAGCAACAGTATTACTCTTTGAAGAGGACATCGATCACGAAAGGAAAGTTTTTTTAATGATAGTATTTCGTGATCGATATCTTTCTTCAAAACAGATAAGCAAGATGAAATAACTGCAGTTATGGTTGACATTCTCGCAATTCTGTACTGTTTCATTTCTCTTCGCGTTGTTAGTTAACTCGCTTCTCTCGTCTCCACCTTCATAAAAGGGCTGCTTTATCACTCCGTATCTCAATTGTTATATTAGAAGTGGACATGGGAAATGGGGAGAGCAAAAGACAACCGACCGAACACGGCCCAGCCAGTGGGGCGGAGTGGCGGGCCCTCTCACGCATTTGAAAGGAATCCATGCTCTCCCAACCCGCGCCCCACTCTGCCCACTTGGCTTTTCACTCTCCCTTCTTACTGCACAGAACTACTGACAATAAATGCATCCGCTGATCATGCTTCCAGTCACAATTTGTGAAGCGAACGGAGCAGCCACTTTATTCTGGGCTCGCTGTCCTCAGTCGAAGGAGAAGGAGAGATCCTTGAGATCCTTCGTGCCGGAGAAGTGGAGGGTCGACTGGGGATGCTGGGCACCCGCAGCACCGAACATCACGAACACGCGACGCTTGGCATCCTCGCGGTCACGAACTGCATCCAGGGCCTGGAGAGAGCAGAGGGATTAGAGAGAGGGGAAGGATCAGACAGAGAGAGAGAGAGAGAGGAGAGAGAGACTATCACAGTGAAAGAAATGGATTTCAGCGAGCGAGAGAAAGAAGAGGTATGCACATACATATTAGAGAGAGAAGGAGGGAACGAGGTGAGAGAAGATGGATTGGAGGAGGTTAATGGTAAGGGAAAGAGAGAAACAGATCGTGAAAAATAAGATTGATATAAGAAGCGTTGTTGATCTCATGAGGTACTCGCCTGCTTGGGGTCGACGTTGATATCGGAGACGAAGGCGCCGAAGAAGGTGAAGTAGTGATGGAGATCGGTGGGGATGAAGGAGCCACGGTAGGTGAACTGTAGAGATAATGGAGTGGGGAGATGTTCGCCGAGTCGAAATAGATCAGAGAAGCTCCTGGACCCGTCTCTTGCTGTGAAGTTCAGAGAAAGTAAGAGTAGTGAAAAGCTGTCGACAACTCGAAGCTTGAAATAAACAGAAATGTGCTGACCTCGGCCTTCCTGGCGTTGTTGTAATTGCGGCGGCAGTGCGCGCCTGCCGCAACCTCTGCTTGGCCCCCTTCCGCTGCTGCCATCTCTTCTCTTTTTCTGCAAACTACCACTCACCACGCTGACACGCGACTAATATAACGCCAACTTTCACAGTTTCCCCCGCACTTTCAGTCAACTTTGAATACGTCTCCATTGTGTGAAAAATGAACAATCTATATTTCTCTGCATAAATATTTTAACGGCATCTCTTAAATTACACTTAGTATATGTAAATTACAACTTATTGTTAGAGCAACGAAATCCCCGAAATACAATTTGATGGCACGAATACAAAGTCGGAATGATTGACACCAAAGACTAAATAAAAAAAAGAGCACAGAATCACTCCAGCTTGGGGGGCTCGGCATAGCAAGCATCCAAGTAGGCAAAAGCCATCTCATCCACGAGGCTCTTGTCCGGAATCTGGGCCGCCATTCCATAAAGGGCCGCCTGCAATCGCAATCTCCTCCGTCTTGATTGCTTACTTTTATTTAATTGTATTTATTTAATTGTATATTTACTTTCCCTTAAGTCAGTGATAGCCTAACTTATCAGGCAGCATATCAAACACTCACCGATTTCGACGAGTTTCCCTTGTCGGGCAGCTGGGAAACCTCAGCGCACGCCTCTTGCAGGTCCTTCAGGAAAGTGGTGATGCTTTCATCAGACGTGTGGTTGTACGTTAGGCAGACGTGGATTCTGAAGGGAGAGAGAGAGAGAGAGAGAGAGATACAGATATAGAAAAGGGGGAAAAAGAAGAAGGAAGAGAGAAATAGAGAAAGAAAGAGAGAGTGCAAGAGATAATAGGAGATACAGAAAGGGAAAGAGCGAGAGAAAATAAGGAAAGAGAGGGAAAGAAAATAAAGAGAGAGGGAGAGGGAGAGAGCGGAAGAAAATAAGGAGAGAGTAAGAGGGAGAGAGAGCGAGAGATGATAAGAAGAGGAGCGAAAGATAATAAGCAGAGAGAGAGAGCGAGAGATGATAAGAAGAGGAGCGAGAGAAAATAAGCAGAGAGAGAGAGCGAGAGATAATAAATAGATCTCTACACAGAGATATAAAACGGTGGTGAAAATGATATACATTCAATCTTGACTAACGCGTCAGGGTTCTGGAGCGAGTTGAGGTTGTAGCCCTTCTTGTGAAGGCGATCTCCAACTGCATAGATGTTAAAGGAATGAGAGCGGAAGGCAACCACCGAGACATCCACAGAGCCAAACACCTGAACAGAAAGAGAGAGGAGTTAGAGAGTGAGAAAGAGAGAGAGAGAGAGAGAGAGAGAGAAGGAAATATTTGAGAGCAAAAGTGTCAAAAGGTCACCTCAAGGCCCTCGATGGAAGCTGCTTCTTTGGCCAGGCGACGAGCAGCCTGCAAGAAGAAGCAGTGAAGAGAGTGTTTCTCTCTTCCTTCCCCACCTTCACAATGCAACCGCAACGGCGGATGTACTCGTCGCGTCCGAAGTAGAGAAGAGTCGCCCAGGCTGAAGCTGCGTTCGAACCAGCGCGACTTCCTCAAGACATTTTCATTCAATATCTCTCTCTCGCTCTTTAAGTTCTCCCCCCTCTCTCTCTCTCACTTCCAACCAGAGATAGTGGGCGTGGCATAGATGCCACCAACCCATTCGACGCAGCTGAAGAACTGATGGTGGTGCAGATCAAGAGTGCGATACATCACTATGGAGGATCCTTTTGGCGTGCACCCATACTTGAAATACATGTATTAAAAAAAGTTGAGAAGGAAGCGTATTCAATCATGACAGCATATTAACTTCAATTATACTGAGACTAATAGAGAGACTAAATGAGGAACAAAGACAAGAATAAGAAAGGACCTTATGAGTGTCGCATGAGACAGAAGTGACTCCAGGAAGACGGAAGTCGAAGAGAGGAACGGAGACTCCGGCGGATTCCATGAAGGGGATCAGGAAGCCTCCCAAGCACGCGTCCACGTGGACTGGGATACCGTAGGCCAGGCCGAGCTAGGCAGAGGAAAGGATGGGTTGACTGAGTACTCCGGGCAGAGTTACCTTTGAGATCTCCTCAATCGGGTCGATTGTTCCAGTCGGATAGTTGGGGGCAGAGCCGACCAGCTGAGAATGGTAACGTTGTAGGATAGGGAGGAAATGAGTTGAGAGATGAGATGCAAAGAAAAGAAAGCTTGACATCTAAAGAATATGCGAACAAAACACTTACGACGCAGACGTCACTAGAGATCATTGACTTCATGGCGCGGAGATCAGCGCGGTTCGAGGAATCAACCGGAACATGACGAATTCGCATTCCACACAAGTGAGCAGCCTGGAAGAACACAAGAGAAATAGAAATAGTAGAGGGAATATAACAAAAGTCAATCGTAAAAAAAACTCTTCAACAATGAGAGAGAAAATTATCGGAAATACTTTGAAAGACAAGTTCGTCATCCACCTTATCAAATGCAGCGTGAGCCGTGATTGGGCAGAGAATGACAGGATTTTCGATGCCTCAAACATACATTTGTTAATTGATGCCAAAGATGACATTGTAAACCTTTTGAGTGCGCGAGATTACGGTATGCGAAGCAGGCCATGATGATACTCTCTGTGCCTCCCGAGGTGAGACTGCCACTCGAGGCAGCTGGGGCATTGTACAGATTCAACACCTGTCAAAGAGAGGGAGGGAAGGAGGGAAGGAGGGAAGGAGAGAGAGAGAGAGAGAGAGAGAGAGAGAGAGAGAGAGAGAGAGAGGAGAGGGGGGGAGTAAAAGCGGAGTCTGGAACGGCATGAGTCCTTCACCGATCAAGCTTACCATCCTGATCACTTCCGCTTCCATTTTGCGAACTCCGGGAAATACGTCGGGATGAAGTGGATTGGAGTAGGCATAGCGAGTGTAGATCTGAAGAAAGAGATGGTTCTTACTGGTGAAGAGAGCACTAAGACATAGAAAGATTGGGTGGGAATGAGAGAGATAGACGATAAGCAGAGAGAGAGAGAGAGAGAGAGAGAGAGAGAGAGAGAGAAATAACCCTGGTGAGCAGGTCGATGTGCTGCTCGCTCCTATCGGTGTACACTGTTCCTGAGACCATTCCCCGCGCGACCTTGAATCAGAAGTTGCTCGCGGGTAAGAAAGAAGGGCTGAACTGACATCAAATTTGCCGTAGCCATTATACTTCTCTGCCAAGGAGAAGACTTCTTCACTCGAGAAGCCCGAACGAGGCAACTCTTCAATCAAAACATTTCAAGGAAATGGCAAAAGAGTATGAGAGAGCACAAGAATGTCTCTATCTAAATGAAGTAGAGAGAGAGAAAGCGAAATATATATACCAGTAATGAAGACTCTGTCGTCGTCGTCCTTGTGAATGGAAAGAAGGATGTCCTTCTTCGCGGGTCCCAATTGCTCTTCGATGCGTCTCTTTACAAAGGGAAGGCGGCGGAGATGAGAAAACGCGTAGGCAAACAATCTGAACGGGATGATTTCAAACTAGAACGAGGATCCCAAAGAATACATAAATGGAAGGGTAACATGCAACCAGAGATGACCGATTCAAACCTCTTGCGGAGAGCCTTTTCTGAGCGGGATAACACTCGGCGAACTCGAACTACGACAATCGCTCCTCCAATGCAGCCAAGAACCAAGAACAAGGGATCGACCTGAAGAACTTACATGAATGGAGGCACTCTCAACGTTTGAAGAATGGCAAATGACACAAGAAGCAGGCACGCGACTGACCTTCCGCAGCTGTTCATTAACTGCATCGTGCAAGCCACGAAGATAATCCAGAACTACCGTAACACCCATTCTCTCCTTATACTGTAAAGAGGACGAGCCTATCCAAGTGTCCTTCTGCAAAACTTGCTGGCCGGAATTGCTTGCCGAGAAGTAATCAATGAGACCGAAAGACGTCAAAACGGGTCGGAAATGAGTCGCAGAAGATAAGAACTGATAAGAAGAGGTCAGAGGCTGCGCGAGAAACGAGGAATGAGAGATAAACAGAAGCTCCCAATCAAACATTGCACTAGTAATACTAAGCGTAAATGAAAACACATATTTACTGACTACTTCAACTCAAAGCGTTTCGCTAGACATCAGAAGACGTTATTCACAAAAAGTATTCTTGCTGAGTTCTCACGGCTTAAAAAAAACCATTATAGTGATCAATAGCGGCGACATGAATAAAGTAAAAGTGGTTTATTATCGAAAACTCAAAGAAAACAGAAGAAAGGAGTCAGCATAGAATACAGTAACAGGCATACACTCTATCACCAATGTATAGATGGTGGGGTAAAAGAAACTTCTTGAGATGTTAGAAGAGAAATAACGCGAAAGAATAAATACAAGACAGAAGCCAGGAAAATGTAGAAAACTCTTTTTCACTCCTTCTCTTTGTCCTTGCCCCTGGCCCGGAGAATGGCGCCAGGGGCAGGGTAGGGCCGCATCTGGAAGAGAGGGCCACCAGCAGTTGTGTCCACTCCCGAGTGGGCATCCGCAGCCAGGCCCGACGACCACTTTCCCCTCAAATTAACGTGGCTTTAAGACTATCTTCAGCACTTCTCACCCTAGTAAGGCATACTTTCTCTCCTCTCAGGTATAGGCATATCTCAAGGGAAACCACAGCCCAGAAAAAGGAATGTAAGGAAGAAAAAGAACGAACTCGGTGACATCACTGTAAGCTGCTGGGTCCATTGGGTCAATTCCCTTCCGCCTTGCTCGCTCTGCAATTTCAGCCCATTCTTTGTCGAGAAATGACTAACTCATAAGTATCAGCAATGACTGTGTAAGAAAAGAATGTTTTCGTTAAAAGAGAAGAGAATGCCTGACTAAGTCTTTCCCTTTCCGACATCTCTGGTCGTTTCTCGCTGTCCGAGTCGGAATCTTCATGGCGTCTCCGTCGATCCTCCTGAAAGGGATAAAAACAAGGGTTACAAAATAATTAGGTACTATTCAGTTAATCCTGCCCCAGTAAAAAAAAAATTTTTTTCAAAAATGTTTTTTTCTCCAAATTCACTCCATGAAAGTTTATGAGTACGAGAAACACGAATATAATAACCATTTTGCATTATTCCGTCGAAAAAAAAAGTTATGACAATTTGTCATCAAGTCATCAAAATATTTTTTTTTCACTCCAAACTGCTTATAAATCGCTACACTGGGGTTTCTTGACACGCTCATAGTCAAGAAGGCAAGTCCTGGGCCTTCTTCAGAGCTCCTGTACTTCTTTACAACGACAGAATATGATATAAACGTTATATTCGTATTCCCCGCGTCAAGAAACCCCCGTGTAGCGATTATTTTGATGACAAATTGTCATAACTTTTTTTCCGACGGAATTAGGAAAAATGGTTGTTATATTCGTGTTTCTCGTACTCATAAACCCCCTAGAGTGAATTTGGAGAAAAAACAATTTGTTGAAGAAAAAATTTTTTTTACTGGGGCAGGAGTAACTGAATAGTACCAATAATTTTAATAAATAAAAAAACAGCAGACCCGGGGTGTTACAACCCACTCGGTTTCAATATTTGGGGTGGGAATAGTACAATAGTACCATATAAAAACTGCCGAAGAAAAGAATATGTATGTAAGAAGTCGAACAGTCTTCTTGCGATCCCTGCCTCCTCCTCCTGTTGCTTCTTCTGCATTGAACCGCACTGAGAATCCACCGCGCACCGAGTCTTCCCCTCCCACTCTCTCGTTTTCTCGATCCAGCTTCTCCTTGAATATCTCACGGGCCAGCTTCGGTGCTGCTTCGCCTATCACGGCATGCGGATGGCGAGGAGACAACCAAGACACCTAAAGAACCAGAGTGAATTATGCATGTACCATAAATTGTTTTACGTGTTGAAGAAATGAAAAGAAGATGTATGTAAGAAGGAAACCTCGTCAGTTTCCGGGCACCAATAATAGTGGCGAGCCATTCCCGCATCGTACACTTCTGTCCATCCTTCCGGCAGCGAATACTTCTTCAGCATGCGAAGTCGACGGCGATTATACAGTTCGCTCAGCCTCACAAAGGAACAACGAAAATTGCTTCACAATTCAAAGGGATGGCCAAATATCTCTCATTAAAAGCAAAAATCCTTGCCTATGGACGGCAGTCATTTACACGGAGGTAATTAAATTTCATAAACCTGTTCTCCGGAGTTCCTTCTCTCCAAAAATCGTGGCAGAACTCAGTGCAGTAGTGATAAGGGTTGTACTTATTGGGACATCCTGGCGCGCCCGCAAACGACAGATCCTCACCCTTCTTTTCGTCGTCTTTCTCGTAGTTTTCCGCGATTACCTCTTCCTCTAAATTTAACGTGTGAACAAAAAAGTTAGTAAAGCAAATTGAGCATTCAGAATGAACACGTAAGAAGAAAAGCATTAAACCTACTTTCCTTAACGATTCCACGCTTCTTGAGGCGAGCGAGAAGAGCTGGCGGCAACGGCATCGCACCCTTTCACGGAGAGAAAACAACTACGATTTGAAGACGAAATGGTGTGCACTCGTTCTGTCCTTTCCAAAAAATTCCTAAATCACACCACCTCCACATGTGAACTTCCACACCCCAGTAATAAATCGGCAGAAAACGCTTGAAACAGCTTTACAACAAAAAAAGTTCGAGTTTTTAATCTAACAATATTTTGCAGAAATGGTTAGTCAATGTATCGGAAAATATCTGATCCGCTTCTTGAGGATTTGGATCCATTGTATAGATTAAGCACTGACACCAAAATCAGCTGTAAACGCACGATTAGGCAGTCTTATTTATCTTTTGATAGTCAAGGAGAATAACTTCGGGTGCAACAACTTCGGCCATATACTTCCCAAATCAAAGAAAATAAATTGCGTGAAACAAAGCAATGTGGGAGATGAAGGGAGGGATACCAGTAAGACTGCCTAACGAAGTCTCTTCAGGACGGAAAAGAGAGATCGCAGGCCCATAACAAAGCCAGTACTACAGTACTGCTAGGGACAACTGACAAGTTGGAAAGAGTTCTGGGAAGAAAGAGATAGAGAGAGTAAGAGTGACAAACGAGAAAGAGTAACTTATGAGAGGGACAGAGGGAGGGACAGAGAAAGAGTAAGCTTATGAGAGAGGGCCAGAGAAAGAGTAAGCTTATGAGAGAGAGGGACAGAGAAAGAGAGAGGGAATTGAGATGGAAAGAATCAGAGTGAGAGAACGGGGCATATGAAGAAGACCAAAGACTTTTGCAGATATTAAAGAGAACTTGGAGTCAGTCTATCAAATAAGGAGGCAACGGGACAACAGGTAACAAATTCAATAACGTTTTACCGATTTTCGACCGTCTAGCCATAAGAGATGCAAAGGAAAGCAGCTTCTGAGCAATTTGGAAAAGTAGAGAAAGGGAAAGAAAGAAGAGAGAAAGGGAGAGATAACACACAACACAAACAGTGAAGATCCTACGAAAGTAACTGAAAGAGAAAACGGACTGATTGCTCTCAGAATGCTCATCACAAGGATTCAAGGCGACTTTCTCGCCAGCTTTAGCTTCTCTTGCTACCACTTAAGGAACACGCATATTACACATAAAATCCGTAAGACACATTTCTACTTAATACTTAGAACAGACATGGAATTGTAGAAAGCTCTGAGTACAAATTAATCAATATTCAAGGTAATCAATGTGTATAATCAACTCAGCCAGTTATTCGCAAGAGCATTGCAACTATTCGTCTCAAACAAGGATGGCTGGGGAAAATGTATGGAATTACTTCACTGATGTAGCCACAACTACAAAGAGTAAAAGTGTGGAAGAGGAGGGGGAGAGGGGGGGGGGGAGAAGACTTCTTATAGAAGGAAGAGACGGAAACAGAACATAACGAGGGCAGAGAGGAGGCCGGCGACTGGGAGAGTCACAATCCAAGACAGGCAGATGTTACGGAAAGTGTGCCAGCGAACGGAGTGCGAGGCCTGCACGAGACCCACCGCCACCACTGAACCCACCTGCAACAACTCTTTCCACTCTGCACGCTTGCCTCCATCCAATCTCTCCTTATTATACAAGCAATTCTCTCTCTTTAACCCGTCCTCTTTCCTTCTCTCTCCTCACCTTGCACTGTGTTGATGAGATTGGCAGGCCAAACTTGGATGCCACCAGAACAGTGACAGCCGCTCCAAACTCGATGGCAAAACCACTGCAAGATATTACTAATCCTCTGATTAATAGTGTAGCTTCGATAGGACTCTTGATAACGAAATATTTTGAAGTTACTTGCTGTAACCAATGATTGCGAGGCTATTGAATGCGACGGAGGAAATGAAATGGAACCTTGGTGGTGTAATCTTGGTGAGGTTCTCTCCGACGGTGTAGATGACTCGATGGCCGAGCAACCAGAGACCGACGCACATTCCAGAGGCGCCGTAGAGGAGAAGCCACCAAGGGGTCTGTGCAGACTGCGCAGCCGAACCCTCAGAGAAGATGGCCCAGAGGGACACCAGCGGGGCCACGGCATTGCTGCAATCAACTCTACTTACAAATCTACTCTTTCGACTGAAATGGATTCCCAAGGAACATGACTCTTAGAACAAGTAATGTGATGGAGTAAAGCAGCTGACTGACCTGACGTCATTCCCTCCGTGGGCAAACCCACCGAAACACGCCGTCATCACCTTCAAATATGAGATCCCTTCAACTTTGGCCATTGTAAAGTAAAACTCTGGAAATGAAGTAAACAAAAGAAGGATACTACGGAAAAGAAATGCGAATGAATGTAAACCTGGAGAAAAGAGAAAAGCTGAGCAGCTCGAGGATCTTCGGGTCTTCCAGAACGGAAGAAGGAAGTGACTGGCGAGGAGGGAGCCACTGCATTCGGAGCTGAAACTGGCGAACTATCTCTTTCACTCTTTCAGAGAAATGGAGAGGAGAGAAGAAGGGACACGAACCGTGTGATCCGCCATTCGAATGGCAAATCTTCGGCTTCTCGTATTCCAGAAGGGCTGCTTTGCCTGAAGCAAGAAGTTGATCTTCAATTACCTTGGGATTTTCACTCATACTAACTTTGAGCAACGTTGCCTAGCTCGACGTTGTTCGGAGAAGACGATCCATTCTGAGGACTGTCGATTGGGTGCGCTTCTACAACACAAAATGTGATGAAACCAGAACAGTCCAAAAATGTAACTGAATGATAACAAAAAATAAACGAACTAAGAATGCGCCTCTTGAGCATGGGGCCAGCGACGAAGAAAACGATGGCAGCAGTGACCAAGCCAGCTCCGAGTGAAATGGAGAGAACCACGGGAAGAGAGAGGTCAGACAGATGGAGAACTGCAAAGGAAACCGCTCATCAGAGACAGAAGGGCGACAACTTCCTCCGCTAATTCAAAATACTCATTACCACTAAACGGATTGAACTGCATAGATAATGATTCCAAATAATTTCTAGTCAGCATACGGAAGCAATACATCCCAACATTACATTCACAGCTTTCAATATCCATTCAGAAAAAAAAATAATTTTTTTAACAAGTCACTGATTTTAATGCCTAAAAAAGTAGAAAGAAGAAGATGAAATTTACAGTCGGATCCTTCGTAGACAATGGCGAAGACATTGAAGCTGACAGCCAGAAAGTAGAGAAGGGGAAGAACACGAACACCGCACTCCAGTGGATTAGCCTGGAAGAGCCGAAGTGAGATGGAAAAGGAGAACACTCTCAGTCACGAGAATCGGACAGACCCCCGAGAAACAAGAAAAATTTCTAGCCAAATGTCTTGCTTGGCTCTTCTTCGTGCTCTGCCTCGGCCACTATCACTCTCGCGGTCTGCTCACTCTTTCTCCTCTCTCCCTCACTTGATGCGAATCACTCTCTCCCTTCATTCTCATATGATTGGCTGCTTCTCCTTTCTGGGGCCAGACAGTCGGGCTTTTTAATGGCGCTTGATATCAATAAATATGTCCTTGTCATCTCAATTCATTTTGACCGTAAACGAATGCACTTTCGCTTGAATTGTTCACTTCCTTTCTCTGCTCCTCTATCATGAGAAGCTTATTCATAAGAACAGTTCCTCACAAAGGAAGAAGCTAGTCGCGACCTAATCAGATATCACGGGAGGGAAACGAAGGACAGGAAAGGGTTGGAGAATGGAATCAGTCGCAATGTTCAACAGGAAGACTGACTCTTCTGAGAACAAGATGGTCAACGGAAACGAAGAAGATGATCGAGACGAGTCCGGAGAGCAGCGGAGACACAATCCATGACGCAACTACAAGGAAAGGGAGAGTTAGCATAGAACGGGAGCAATGAAACACTCGGAAACAGTGACTGGCACGTCTCGAGAGATTCTGAGAACTAACAAATGCGGAGGATCTTATTCCAGCGAATTCCATCGGATCCCTTGAGTACCAAGGAGAAGCCAATGGTTGCTCCAACTATGGAATGAGTTGTGGAGACTGGCAACTTGAAGAAGGTCGCCAGAAGCATCCACGCGCCACAGCCTGTTAAGAGTCACAGGAAGTGAAGAAGAAGAAGAAGAAGAAGAAGAAGAAGAGAAGAGGAAGAGACACAGAGAGATAGAGAGACGACGAAGAGGAAAAGAATACCAGCGAGGATGGCAATCTGTCCGAAGAGAAGTTCATCTTCGTTGTTGTTGTACACACTCAAGTCGATGACCCCTTTCCTCATCGTATCCGTCACTTTGTGTCCTGATATCACACTTCCATTGTATCAATCCCGTAATCTGCACTTAGACCTTCGTAACTTTCCTAAAAAAAATCAACGAGAAATTGTATGAAAACTGACCAAGCAGAGTAGCTCCCAGAGTCTCGAAAAGACTTGCGAGAAAGTAGGCTTGGTACAGAGTGAGGACCTGAAGAGCTCTGTTATTCAATCTATGTTATTCATGTTTAAAAGATGTCATTATGCATTTCCAGTGTTTGAATCTCACTACGCCATCCAACAGCCCCTTCCGTTCCCACCTTCTAGCAAGGACAGCGGCTTAGTAAAGCCGACTAAACCTACTGAGCGGCGCCCTTTCTTACCCCAAAAATAAACAAGAACCTTCAGAAAAAAGAGTGATAATGGGGGATAATGTACAAAAGAATTCAAAGCTAGGCAGAATAAGATAGAGAGGAGAGAGAGAGAGAGAGATATGGAAGAAAGCGAAAAAGATGAAAGGAAGGAGAGAAATCCCAAATCACTACTCTCGATCGTCTATTAAAATAGCTGCCAGAAATATAGCCAGACAGATTAGAAATCTAGTTGTCTGCTCGGGAGTTTGAGAGTGTAATGCAATGAACCAGAGGGAACAATATTCTGTAGCCAGTTTGCATTGAGTGGAAGCAAGGAATGAAAAGATCGGATGGCCGCTCACTATGCTCAGAATGGATTGGAACCTTGCTGCCAACAGAAGTTCCGAAGGAGTTCGCGGTATCATTGGCACCGATGGCGAAAGCGAGGATGAAGGCAATGCAAGCTCCGACGATGACCCAGGGCAGCCAGGCAGACTGGAAGGCTGCCAGCGAGGACGACGCCAGCGTTGTACTCACTCCTGCCACTGCACTCTCCATCCTACAAGCGACACTCTTACACTACACTTAACACATCATTTCAAATCTTGTTGAAGAACCGCTCAACATTTATATCTACCCACAGTTTTTCACAGTATGTATTAAATATTTCCTCATAGGAAAAATTTGAATCGTGTATCTTTAAGCATGCACTAAATAAAGTATGATTTGTCGAGGAAGGCAGTGATTATGAGCGAGTCTCGCGTCAGATTCATGTACTTAGAAGAAGAGGAAGAGAAGCGAACGGCAAACAGCGGCACCGCTCAGTGACCGGACGTGACAATCCACAGGAAACACCAGAGCATTTGGTTTAGCGGGGATTACTCAACCCATTCAGAGTACAATCATCAGAAATGACAAGAATAAAGAATAGAGAAGAAGTTAAATGTTTAAAGAGTGCACTGGGCAAAGCCACTTAGAACTGTTTGTGTAGAATAGATTAAGAATCTCAATGCATGCCGCACTTTCTCCCTTTCCAAACTTCATTCCCGCCATAAAGGAACAGGTGAATCAAGACTACCAGTACCCTGGTTACCTTCAAGGCTGTCCACAAGATGGAGCGAGCCGATAACAGCCTAATTCACACCTTGCTCTGCTATCTTAAACACACAGAGACATTCTCTATCTTCCTCACTACTCCATATTCTCTCCCTCTCTTCCTAAAAGCCCACTCTACACTTTTCGACCTGATGATTCTAAATGCAGAAAGAACGATAAGTATTTTAAGTGCATGTCCCTTAAACAAAGTTGCTCTTGCAGTGCGTAGAGTGATTGATTTCATCAGAAAGAATTGCAAAAAGAAAAGGACAATGAATGGTGTCTTCATAAAAAAGACAATGGATACGCAGTTCGCTTCTTTTTCTAATCATAAATCGTTCTCTTCGTTGACAACTCCTCCCTTTCCCTTGACATACTTAACGGCTTGAAAAGAAACGAGAATAACCGGGCGGCCGTTTACGCTTTTTATATCGCTAAGAAAACATGCGAGGACAAATATTTCGACAAGCTATCACTCGTCTCAGTTTATAATTGGAAACATCAAAGTTGTGTTCGAACCTGTAGAGTGTCGATGAGCGTTGGAATAAAAGGAGTGCGTAGAAGAGAGAAGGGAAGAAGTTGAGGAGAGCGAGGGAACCGCCTCAGGAGAGGCAGAGAAGCCACGGAAGAATTGACGACCACTCCTTGCGCAGCGAGAACCAACAACCAATTACCCCTGAAGATGTGATGAAGATGTCGAGGAGGGAAACACGCGAACACGCAGGGAGAAGTCGCTGATATAGCAGCTCGGCTAATTGGAGGGGAGGGGGATTACGACTCACGAGACAATGCATATGACCAGGCTAACAAGCAAGCGTCATCAGCGTTCTTATCAGGAGAACAAGGGCAGAAAGAACGGAGATAATCAGTTGAAGAGAGAGAGAGAGAAAGAGAGAGAGAGAGAGTTTTAGAACGGAGAGAGAGAAAGAGAGAACAACAGACTCTGACGACGTAAGCACAACTATATTAATGGAAGCCAGAATGCAAAAAGAAGGTGCCTGCGCGTAGAGAAAGAAAGAAAGAAGCCAGGTGATCGAGTCGTAAAAGAGAGCGAAGACCTCAGAACCGACCGGAAAAGCCCCCTGTTGACACGAGGAAAAGCAGAAGATGGAGCAGACTCAGATAGAAGATTGCTTGAAGATGCAATGGAATAAGGGACCACTTCGCCATTCCGACGCTTTCTTCTCTCTTTTCAACTAACCAAGCACAGTCACCCTGTGCATACGAGGAGAAACCGACAGCGTGTACGAGAAATATGACGAATACAAGGGGGGAAGCGAGAGAGAAACAAAGATGAGAGAAGTAGAGAAAGCAGCTGGTCATTTCACGGACAGCGCAGCAGCTTTCCACGAGAGAAGAACGTGTGAGGGAGAAGGCAAAGAAATGGAGGCGGGCAAAGGGCAGAAAAGCAGAGGAGAATGAAGATGACAAGGAAGAAAAGAGAAGACTCGAGGAGAGTTCGGGAGTAGACTGGCAAAGAGGCACGACTGAGAATGATAGAAGGGAACTCCGTTTCCTGGCCTCCGACCAAACCGCCTAGTTGAGAAAGTATGCCATCACTCAGACAGCGAAAGCAAGAGTAAAGGGGAGAGAGAGAAATAGAGAGAGAGGGGGGGGTGAGAGAGAGGGAGAGAGAGAGAGAGAGAGAGGGAGAGAGGGAGAGAGAGATGAAGATATCAAACAAGTGTGAAGTCACTTTGACGCACAACTCGAGAAGTGAAGAGAACAGCGAGAGATGAAAAGAAAGAGAAGGAGATGCGACTCTGAGAGCGACAATTGCGTTTGCAATGGAACACCTGATATCCTGAACCGATTAAGGAAGGAATCCCTGGGCAGAAGTCCGACCATCCTGGAAAAAGAGAAAAAGATGAGGACGAGAGAAGCCTTCCCACTGCATCCCCTAATGCAAATCTTCCGGAATATAGGTAGACTCAGCCCAGTCTTGCCCAAGTGACAAACTCAACTGTGGGAATTCGTGGGCATGTGAAAAACATTCAGGAGCTTTCGAAACAAGAGAAAATCCTCCTCAAGCTAGGCGCCTATTCAATTCAGTCGAGAATGAGTCACAAACAACAAGACGGCCTTACACCGAGGGAAAGCATCGGATCAATGACTCACTGCAAACAACGCTTAGCACTTGAGGAGAATTTGAGGAGAAGAAAGCAACAAAACAGCTGAGCACTTCAATTAGATGTCGTGAGAAGCGAGAAAGGAAAAAAAAGAATATAAAAAAGACCACTGGCAAAGAGGCATTAAAACAGCAACTAGCCATGTCAAAGTAGTGAAAAGACGACTTCATGTGTATTTTAAGATGAAGGCAAAAGCAGAGAAGATTCAAGGGAAAACGTCGTGCGATCTCCCAATCGCCTTCTGAATTTAGGATTGCGATGTGAGAAGCCTTTGCGGTCTGGAATGAAAGGACAGAGACGCAGAGGAAACTAGCGGGACGCCAGCAGTCGCGGCTGCCAGGATGAGAAGCTGCTCACGCTGCGGAGAGAGCAGCAGACGAAGAGAGAGCGACAGACGAAAAGAGTCGAGTAGAGAGAAGGCACGGAGGGAACTAAAACGACTACAGCGAAAAAGAGGAAAGGGAGATAGTGTAAGAAGCGCCGCGATTAGAGAAACAGAAAGGGAAAACCGAGGGAAGAGGAAAAGAGAGGGGTAGACATGAGAGTTGCACAGTCTATGAGAAGCTTTCGTGATGAAATAGAGATGTTAGGAGAGAAATGGTGGCTTATGTTGAGCAGCGGGATATGGAACAAGTACGAAACAACATCGATTATATCCTCAGACAGCGACTCCGCCTCTTATAAAGCCTTCATATGATTAACTCCGCCCTCGCACTACACAAAACAAGAAAGAAATGAATCTTATGGTTCACGGTGAATCAAGCCAACTCGGGAAAAATCGGAGCAACTGCTTCGCAGCGAAAAAGAAGCGAAGTTGTCATTTAGCAGCGAAAATTTGAAATAGCAGTGCTAATGTGGTGGGGTAGTCGTTCTCAAACGAACGACTTTTGAACTGCTAAGCAGTTGCATAGCTTAGTACTACGGCAATTAGTAATGTTCACCCGTTCACCCGCGTTCACCCGCGTTCACCCACGGGTAAAGTTCACCCGGCTTATAGTAAAGTTCACCCAGCTTATGGTAATGTTCACCACACTTATAGTTTTATTAGTGATTACCCTTCTTTGTGTCTTTGCACTCTCCACCCTCTCTTTCCTCCTCATCTTTACGTGTTGCTGTATGAAACAGAGTATATAGTGAGAAGAGGGAGTAAAGGGATACGGGAAATAGAAGGGGAGTTAACCGCGCCATTCACAATCAGACAAGGGGAGGCTAGAAGCGAGGAATCAGTGATAGAAGACACTGGCGAAGTATGAAAGGGAAGGGAATGGCGCCTTGAGGAGTGGACTATCCTACTCAGTAATGGATCTCGTGACCTCGCATTTGTACCGCACTACCTCACCTGAGGGGGAGGGATAGAGACTAAGAAGAGGAGACCGGAAGCGAAAAGAAATGGACGGGGAGATGGAGAGGAAGAAGAGAGAGTGAACGGAGTGGAGAGGGACAACAGAGTAGCAGAGATGCTCTACTCTTACCTTAGGGTGCAAGTCATCGATGTCTCTGATGAGAAGTCCAATGATATAGTGTGTGAGTTGTAGGTTCGAACTCCTTCCTTATTTGGGACCAAACGATAATCCTAATAAGTGTGAAAGATTGAATTGATAGGCAGAAAGCTTTGGGTGAATATTCATATAAGTGTGGTGAACATTACTATAAGCTGGGTGAACTTTACTATAAGCCGGGTGAACTTTACCCGTGGGTGAACGCGGGTGAACGGGTGAACGGGTGAACATTACTAATTGCCTAGTACTACTTCGCTGCTAATATTTGAATGCTCAATATTCTCAAAGCGATTATCCTTACTGAACAATGAAAGAAACGGTGAAAATTTAACATTTGACCTGGAGTTTCAATCAGCTGTTGAACCATATGTTCAGACTTTGGCTACTTTTTAAATGTAAGTGTTACCTTGCCTATAAACCAGACTTAAATAATCTTTATTTCAGCAATTTGTTTTGATGTTACAAGACTGAGTGCAGTGGAATTGTCGAGTTTTACTCGTAAAAAATGTTGGTTGAATTCGGTCACATTTTCTAATGCCGGTTGTGGGATATGACTCTTGTTTGTTACAGGTTCTCCCCTTTCATACGTCGCAGGCGTGCTCTTCCGCTAATGCGAGCTACTGCGACGCGAGCAACTCAGCAGTCAAATTTCGGTAGTGCAGTGTCCAACAATGATACAGGTTCGGTGTTGGTTTGTTTTCGACTTGTGATTTCAAGGTTAAGCAAACTATTCGTACCGTATTTATAGTCCTTGAGATGAGCGGTTGCTTGATGATCCTGGATAGCTGACACCTCATGACTCCGAAGACGCGAGTTCTTCAGGAGAGGACGAGTTATTGCGCTCTCCTAATAACGGTATGTTTTTTGCTGATGTGAGCAGTACAACTGGTTTTCTTTAGATACTATCAACCTGCAAGTACATCATTTATTGGCGACAGCTCCTTCATCCATTTCGGGTTCATTCATTTATGCTGTTCTTGTCTAAATCTATAATTTGTGTATTTGTTTAGACGATCTACACTCAGTCGTCAGCTCGCTGACGAATGATGAGTTGCTGACGACCTCCTTCCTTTTCGATGAGGGGATATCGAAGAATGGTTTGCAAACTTAAAAAAAATATTAAGCGAATTCCTCTGTTACTATGTTTTTGACTGCACTATCACTGATCCTATTTATATCTTTTCAGGAATTGATCGGTATTTCCTGCTAAATGGCGACCGTTGTAAGGAAGCGCACCAAGCGGTGAAGAAACGGATTCGAGGGACGATAACTTCTGTTTCACTATGCGGAAACTGCGCGGAAGAGGAGTGAGCATACCTGACCATTTGTATAACTTTCATGTTAATTTGATGAGTGCTAGTTCGTATGACTGCTAATTGATGTTTATTTGATGGGCTTAGTTTTATATTTCTTTGTGACCTTTCTCACTCCTGTATGCTCTGCGCTAGGTGCGGTTGCGAATCCCCGGTAGAAGCGTGTATCGCATTCGCGAGCATTAACACGCAAATACGTGATATTTGCCGACGATTCGGTTGCTCTATTCGTGCCAATCACCAAGAGATATTATGCGGAGGAGCCCCTGCGTGTCCATTAGCGGCTCTACGGTACCGGCATAGAGACGACTGAACGCCTACGAAGAGTATATAGAAGTTGTCGACGATAACTATGGCGATGCTGGGCGAGGTGGCTTTGGTCATCACCCTTAAATGGCTGTTGAGTGCGTGCCCCCCACATTCCTTCTAGTTCATCATAGATGTTATACTAGGTAGGCAATAGTATTTATTTGTTTTTTTTTCTCGTATAGAACAAGATCACCTAGAATTACTGCGTAAATTATTCATCAGATAGTATTTCTAGAATTTTTTAAAGGAATATTTACTTTCTTTCCTCCCTACGGTGCAACGTGTACGGTCTATTGAGATCCTTATTCGACGAGTGACATTTATCAGGATCACGCATATCTTATTGATCTCGCGCATCCTTTCGCTTGCTCATCACGTGTACTTGTTATTTTGTTATTTTCCTCTACCAACGAGCTTCTTCCTTAATGTTCGTTTATTCTTCCTGTATGTTTTAACTCCCCCATCCACTCCCTTTTTGCACTGTATGCCGTGATTTTTTTCTTCTCCAGGTTCAGTGTATGATTGTGAACTCTGTTGCTGTTGTTTAGGCTCCGTGTTGCGTTGTTAAACTGTTATAGTAAAAGAATAAAAGTAGTTCCGGGCGAGATTTGGTGAAAACAACGTTAAAGAAAAAATTCGCGCAACAGTAATCGTTTTAGCAGTTGAAAAGGAAGAAAATATTTTTGGTGTCATCACTCGTAGTATACAGTATGCCTTTTAGCAGGCGAATTGCTGCTGCTTCGCACCCTCTTAGATTAGGCTTCGCTCTCATTTAGCAGCTGCTCCGCACTTGAAAAGATGCATAGCAGTAAAAAATACGCGGAATAGAAGTCCTTAAGTGGTGGGGTAGGTGTGCGAATTGAACTGCTAAGCAGTTGCTTTTGAAGTGCGTAGCAGTTGCTCCGATTTTTCCCGAGTAATGTAAAACTCCACTTTGATAGTTCTGGTATTCATCGTTCAAATACCGTTTAAATGGACACGCTATAAATGGTTTCGGAGGGAGGAAATGCTAAATTGCCATGTCGCGAGCGCGTCAAGCACGCGTTGCGCTCGCTCTTCCTCTTATAATTCTTCAACGACCGGCAAATAGATTTCAGATTTATATCAAGTTTCTGCTAAATATCACAATTTCTAGTGTGTTTGCACACAAACACAGGCAGTTAATTATTTGCACGGCGCACGGCGCACGGCGCACGTCCTTAAAAAGTGATTAAATGCACGGCGCACGACCCATTTGTGATTATTTGCACGGCGCACGTCCTTTTTTTACTTTTTTGCATGGCGCACGTCATTGGGCCAGATTTTTTGCACGGCGCACGTCAAATTTTTTTTTCGCTAAAGAATAGATGTACTAGTTTTCAGTCAGTAGTTTTTAGTCGTATTTTCTCCATTCTAGGTGTATCGAACATTACCAAAAGAATAAAACAAATGTCCTTTATAAATGAACAATCAGCTTACATCTGAGATGCAACAGATGGGAAATTTGGAAATGTAGATTAACGGAAAGAACTTCTCATAGAAGGAACAGTCAATTAGCACAATCAGTTAGCGGTCTTATAAAGAAAGAGAAAAAGAGCAAATGACTTCTCATAGAAGACAACAGATAACAAACAGGTAACAAACAAATCACTTCTTATAGAAGAGGTGGAACCAGAATGAGTAAAAACAAGCAGGCATCAAATGACATTCTATAGAAGAGGTGGGACCAGCACGAGAGATCACTCAAAGTTGTTAGCCAAGGCGATTTGGCTCGAGTGTATGTTGAATGTCATCTTAATCCATGTGCTGTAGATCGACTTCATCGAAAGGGCCAGTGAGGGAGAAAGCGCGATTCGAGCTGGAGTGGCATACGAGTAGCGCGACATCAAGCAGTTCAGCCGACAATGGAGCACTCTTAAAATTCTACAGTAATCTATGCATCGTACCGTAAGGGAGTAAAATGGACTAACGCGAGACGCTGATCCTTGTGAGAGACCTCCTTTTGGCCATCCTTCTTATTGTAGTACGAGTAGCGTTCCTTATGAACCAGCACGAGATCCTCAGCACTCCCATCGCAGGCGGTAGACGGAAGAGCAATGCCGCATCCGACGCAAGTGTCCTTTCGTACGACAGTAAGCGGCCAGCGTTCTAAAATTAAACACCCTTGCTATTTTAAAGTAAGAAAACTTGAAAAGAAAGAAAACCGGATCGCAAGGCAATGACGAAGCGATTGTTGTTATGATGCGGCTCCGTGAATGGAAGAGAATGAGGAGAGGCATGAAATTGTGCCAACTGTGATGCAGTGGGAAGAACGGCCGCGTGTGAAGCTCGAAGCTGCAATTCACCGACATCCTTACGATGAGTGTAATTCATCTTTCCTAACCTGTGTTTCTTCATTTCCTGTTCCCCTGGCGTTCTGGATTCCAGCCAGCGGTCTCCGCGAAGTTGTCGCCGCTTGAATTCCCCTTCTTCTTTTGATCACGCCGAGAGATTCGAGAGAGGCGTATGAATGCTCGTCAGAAACATCAACAATGTCTGCGTTCTCATCAACTTCCTCTTCATTCACGACCTATAATCGACTTCAAATAGGTTTCCCTCATGTATGGTAAGGAAAAAGAAACACACACACACCTCAAGGACGGCAGCTGACAGTTCAGCATCCGCATCTGCACTGTCCTCGGATATGTCAACAAGGGAGACGGCGTCTTCATCAAGCTCTGGAGATCTATTGCGGGCTTCTTGAGTGGACAACGTATTGTACCGACTGTAAATATACATACAACTCCCTTTATATATACAATCAGTCTTACCTCGGAACGATGGCATCAACAACTCTTCTATAGTTCTTTGAAGTCTCCACATTTCCACGCCACCGTGTCCCGGGCTTCTTGCCAGTGCCTTTGGCAACACAGGAATCAAGGAATTTGCCGCCATCAAGAGAAGAAATCTGCTGGCGAACGATCTCAAGTTTCCGAAGTATAGAAATCTGCTGGCGAACGATCTCAAGTGCCGAAGTATACCTCGATCTGCCACTCGTGTGCTAACAGCAAATGGTGGTCTCCATTCGACTGCCAGTCACCAACAACATAGTAGCCTAAACATATTACATACTCATTGTTCCATGCTAAATATTGAAAAAAAGTTCAATCTAACCAGAATCAATAAGATGCTGGAGCTCGCCGTAATTTGTCGCAGCTTTTCTTCCGGACAATGACTTCCGCCGCTCGACAGATTGAAGAATATTCCTCACCGAATTCTGCTTGATGGAAGGAATTCGAGCAAGAACTGCTGGAGCACCGCCTCCTTTCCGAATGATGGCTTTGGCACGCTCTCGTTCAGACAAAGTAGTCCTCTGTTAAATGAGCAAATGATCACTTCATTTATATTTTATGCAAGCAAAACCTTTTCAAACTGTCGAATATCGAAGACTTCTTCAGTAGCAGATTCAAACGAGTAAGACACGGCTGCATAAGACGAAGAGGGGCGTCCATCAATCATAAGAAGATGAACCTATATCACAAATAAATAGAATTGGAACAGGAGGTTAAATCATGCCTGCTTGATTAGATGGTTTAATGTCCCATGTCGGCAGTAGTACTGATGCAGATACAATTCGCCACGCTTTGCGAGCTCGTTACGACGATACTTGGAAACACTCTCATCCTCGAAAACTTCGTAATCCTGCGTTTTGGGACGGGCTGGAAGTAAGTGAAATTGAGAGTGTAGCGGAGTGAAAGAAAAATTATATAACTCACATCCGCTTCCTTTTGGTGACCACGGCGAGAGCGCATCCTTGAAAATATCAGCATATTCCGTCTCACTGATATCGCAAACGAAGGTAACTGCACAAGCTTCTCGAGTCAATGGCGGGAACAACGGAACACTAGTCGTGGTATACTCAGGACTAAAGAAAATAAAGCGCGAATACATGGAGTAAACAATAAGGGATTCACTAACGGATGCAGGAGCAGCTCAATTACATCCGACGCAGTCACATTAGTACCGCAATGCCGGAAGTACTTGCCCCCTCCTCGTGCCTCCTAAAACGAAAAGCTTTAATAAAATTGTGCTTCGTACCTTTGAAAATCTCTTACCCCAACTTCCATCTCGTCACAAAGCTCTTCTTCGATCATTCTTCCATCGTCATCTTCCTCTGACATCGTGCACGATGCCGGAGTTAACGCAAACTATCACCTTAAACTCTTTGCTCGTTGCCGTCTGAATGGTAGTCAAGAAAAAATTTGACGTGCGCCGTGCAAAAAATCTGGCCCAATGACGTGCGCCGTGCAAAACATTAAAAAAAGGACGTGCGCCGTGCAAATAATCACAAATGGGTCGTGCGCCGTGCATTTAATCACTTTTTAAGGACGTGCGCCGTGCGCCGTGCGCCGTGCAAATTATTAATTGCCACAAACACACAGCTCCGTCAGCTCACACACATTCTATGGGAAAAGGCGCCAACCCGCGCACTATAATTGTATAAAAGGGGGGGGGGGTGAAGCACCGTGGGTTAACAAGTTCGTGTATATTCAATTCACTTGGTGTAAAAACAAGTTTGAGATTGGAACAGATCACATTCACAAATATGGTCGCACCGCACAGAGTTCTAAAGTACAAATAGTGGTTAATGTTCGTCATGAAATCTCATAGAATTTTGTTCACCTGTTTATTTTAGACGTTCTTTACGTGTTCTGACTAGCTGACATGTTCATTTCATAC
The DNA here is from genome assembly GCA_945643635.1 of Allodiplogaster sudhausi. Taxonomy (NCBI): domain Eukaryota; kingdom Metazoa; phylum Nematoda; class Chromadorea; order Rhabditida; family Diplogasteridae; genus Allodiplogaster; species Allodiplogaster sudhausi. Next base: position 2,780,457 of record CALZFC010000015.1, read on the forward strand.
GCAGTGCAATTCAGTCTCGAATGATTTATCCAGCACTGTACACAATGAAACAAGACAATTTGATCTTCTGCTCAGCATGAGCTAGATTTGATTAAGCCTCGGTAAGTACCCGATGGTCACAACATCCAACCAATTCGACTACCCGAAAGATAAGGGATGAGAAATGAAAGCTTCAACACGCATTCATTCAAATGATGCTATTGATGACAAGAACCTCGTCCGATTCAACTCATCTTCACTCTCAAGTTTTGAACGTATTAAATAGCTGATTCCAGATATATGAAGACTATTTTCTAATAGTGTTGTTGTCATTGTTCTCATGTTAGAAAGAGCAAACAAACTAACATAATACAGATTTTGCGACCGTAATGAAAATGGGCTTAAAATTTACAAATAGGAAGGAATCGAGGTGTGAGAAGGAAGTTGAAGAGGACTCACGAGAGCCGGTCTGCGGTCAGAATCGGGTGCAGATGGAAAGAAGACCGGAAAGAGGGTACGAACTTCTCGAGCGAAAGAGTCATCTGTGTAGAAATAGATGAAGAAGTTCGCAGTTGCATTAAACACCACCAGAAGATTGCCGATGTCTATGAGAATGGCCTGCACGTCCACGTCCAGCATCCTCAACTCATTCCATTTCAAAAGGCGATTCAAGTATTCTTTTCAGCTCTGTAGATACACAGAGTAAAAAGCTGTGTGGATGCAGTGTTGCAAAGAAAAACTGTTCATAATTCATCCTTCGTGATGCGGTAATGCTCTTCTTGGTCAGAGACCTCCCACTGAGAGTCATATTCTGTCATCTCATTTCCTTCTTCTAACATTTCGAGCATTTCAAAGACGTTGACGAGTAGAGAAGTGATGTTGCAAAACAGAAAGAGAAGAATGACGAGGAGGAGAACTGTCGGGTTTGACTGCTCGGCATCATCTGCCGAAGATCCACAACAATCTAGACAGAAAAGAGTAAAATGAGTGATCTTTGGAGAGGGAGAGATAAGATTGGGAGAGAAAGACTGATTAGGAAGGTTGAGTGAGTTCACTCCTTCTCCCTACACGATGATCGAGTAAGCACTTAAAAGGTTGAACCAGTTTGGAGTAGAGGCCGAGTTGATCGTCTTCTTATCTGGTAGAGGATGGCAACGGTGAAGGCAGACAGAAGGAAGAAGGGTAGAAATGCCATGCTCACTGCGTACGCGTACCCTCTGACATCACTATTTCATTACAGAGTACTGTAAGTACAATTCCATTAGAGAAATATCTAAGTCGACAATGCGATTTGTGATTAGCAAATAGGTTCGACACCCAATAAGCCATGTCATTCTGAAATGCAAGACCGGACCAACTTATAAGTTAATTTCTTACAAACTGTTGCGTCCCATTTCAGAGTGTATTCTATTGTAATTTTATAACAGTAACACGCTGACTTGTAATAAATGACATATGGTTCGCTGAGACGGAGATCAGAGGGGCAGAGTTCGTAGACGGAGATGTTCCTGCTGGGGAGCTGGCACTCCACGGCCTCCAACTCCCAGAACTGGATGACGTTGTATGCTGCGATGGAGAGGACGAGCCACACGAGAGGGCGAGCACTCAGACCACCGCCCGGTCTGAGACAATCTTAGTCTACATTTTGCTTCTCTTTTCTTGTAGATCTCGACGACATTCACTTGGTCAAAGAATGCTGAGCAGCCCCGTTTGGAAGAGGAAAACACTGAAGACACTCTCTCCAAATATTGGCATTGGCATTCTATTTTCATAAAATGTCTACCCTCTTTTTTCGCGCTTGTGGAATCAGGAACATAGCTTCTTCAGGCTGACCTCAGTGCCCTTTCTGCCTACCACAATTACTCGTTCTCTCCCTAGCCTTGAGTTCCATGCTAATCTATGGAACCCGTAAAAGAAAAAAAACAAACATTTCCCCATAAATGAAAACAGCTAAAATCTGCACACGGCGGCATCAGAATCAGCCGACTTGTTCTTCATCAAAGATCACGCAGAGATAAAGCCGTTTATTAATGGGACGGCAGTTCGAGAGAAGCCGAAGCAGCTATTTGCGTGTCAGTTTTTTCTTCAAAGGCTGTTTATGCCATGCGGCAACAGGCTGGGGAAGCAGAGGAAAGGGGTGAGGAGGGGATAAGAGATATGAAGTGAGTGAACGAGGGATAGAGAGTGCGAAATAGAGAGAGGGAGAGAGAGAGAGAGAGCGAGAGCGAGAGAGAGGGAACAGAGAGCGAAGAGAACGAGAGAGATGTCAGGCATTTTCTGGTACGCAATCTCAGACAGTGATCGCCATTTTCGGAAAGTAATTTAAGTTAAATCCTCTAGGGAACTGGATTCGGCATGTAATCGGAATAACAAAAAAGCAACTGCACATCTTATAAATTAAGAATAAGAAGTAAATAACTACTGAAGATGATTGTTGAAAGCTGACTTTCTAACGGAGAGAAAGCAGTCGAGAGCCGCGAGGACAGTGACATAGACAGAGAGCATCTGGAAGAAGAGACCGAGAGGGATGGTGCGGGGCAGCACGAACACGAACAACTGGTCCACGGAGTGCGAGTACGCTCGCATCGAATCCGCTGAGATCACCAGCAGGCCCGCCGCGCACACTCCTGACATTTTTTTCTGTGTATATTCTTTTTCTGCTTTCTTCTTTTAAACTAATAAATATGTTTTAATGCACCTAATGCTTCTGCTTTTTGCTAATTGAATTTAATAACGAAGCGAGCTTGAGAGAGCGAGATAGAGAGAGAGAAACAGGGAGAGAAAGAGAAAGAGACAGCGACAGCGAGGAGAGAGATAGAGAGAGAGAGAGAGAGAGAGAGAGGGAGAGAGAGAGAGAGATGGAAGAAGAAGAAGAATGAGAAGAAGAAGAAAAGAAGAAGAAAGTTCATTTGATATGTATTTCAATTAATGTGCTCTAGTTTTTTGCCCTTGTCAGTAATTGAATATTATTATTCCGACGGGGAACAACAACTCTACTGTCCAACTTTGTAGTGCAAGTGCAGAAGAAAGGCATGCGTGGAAAGCATCTTCAAAATGGCCTCCTCTGTGTAAGATGAAGATCCATTTCTTTCCAGTTCCACTTATTCGTTTAGGTGGTTTCTATGAGATTCTCACGGCGAAGAAGTGCTAATAAAGGATGCTTTTCATGGGGTCAGCCACTGCGATTTCAACCCAAGACGAGGCAATTTGGGAGCCATCTGGGAATTTTGGACTGGCTGCAGAGTGCATTCGATAAATAAGGAATGAGAGGGTTACTGAAAAAGGGAGGAAAGAGCACAGAGTAGCATATAAAAAAGGGGAATAAAGTCCGGAGCAAGAGAAAAAGAAAAGACTTTGAATGAGAGAGAGAGAAAGAAAGAAAGAGAGAGAGCGAGAGAGAGAGAGGGAGAGAGAGAGAGACAACACATTGCAAAGGATTTGTCGAGCATTCCCCTTGTTCTCCTTTCTGAGATCCTCCACTTCACTAAATAGACGAAGAGTGAAACAGCAGGGAAGAGTTGCCGAACGGCCAAAGCTCGTGTTAATTCTGAGAGTCCAAAGAGTTCTTCCCTCTTCATCAGCGCACAAACAACCTTGAAACTCCTTGTAGTCCGCGAGTCTGCTGAACTCTTCCAGTGATGAAGAAGAGTACTACATTCTTCGGAGACGGTGACTAGACAATGATGGAAGCGGGGATTGGTACAGATCGCCCACACCAAATGTCAGTTATTTTTAATGCCCGGTTTTGGCATGAACAGAGAGGACACGGGAAGTGCCTTTACGGAATCAGAGATGACGTCCCTTGACATCCTTTTCTCCAGCCCTTCCTCGTTCACGAAATATGCATAAAAGCCTTCAAATAACTTGGCGCAGTAATTGAATTCTTATTTCCTTCTTCGGGCCAAAATATAGAAGGGAGAGAATGGGGCGGAACACCACGAAGGACGGAAATGAAAGGCGGAATCGGAGTGAGACCGACTCGAAGCGGAGAAAACATGAAGAACAGTACCCCCCCCCCCTCCTTCTGTTGTATCATTCGGTCTCTACTCTTTCTACTGACAAATAGCCCCCTTTTCGCCTTCTTTTTCATTGCCTGCATGTCACCAAGACAAACAATAACTCATTAGAGGATAGCGTAGCTAGCAATTTAGAGAAAGAGCATAGGTGATAGCGAGAGAGAGAGAGAGAGAAAAGAGAGAGAGAGAGACAGAGACAGAGAGAGAGACAGACAGAGAGACAGACAGACAGAGAGACAGACAGAGAGAGAGACAGACAGAGAGACAGAGAGACAGACAGACAAAGAGAGAGAGAGAGAGAGAGAGAGAGAGAGAGAGAGAGAAAGGGAGAAGAACAGAATCGGAAATATAACATAATTCGGCAGCCATCACGTCAGATGCATATTTCAATGTTTCTTCCGTCATCTTCAGTAGAATCTCTCTCAAAATAATTCAGGAAAGGCAACGCTCTAGCACGGAACAATGAGAAAGAAGGTGATGCAGAAGGCTAAAATGGAGGTTAGAGAGAGAGAGAGAGAGAGAGAGAGAGAGAGAGAGAGAGATAGGGAGAGAGAGATAGGGAGAGAGAGAGTGAAAGAGAAGACATTGAGAGAAAGACAATAACAGGTAGTGAGGGAGAGAGAGAGTGACAACGAGAGAGAGAGGTAGGGAGAGAGTGAGAGAGAGGGAAAGTGAGAAGGAACTAACCGACATCACTGCATGACAAGGCGGTGAGATAAATGGCAGCCGACGACCTTCTCCTGGAGTAGACACGAATGTTGATGAGATTGAAGGAGATGCCAAGGAGGGAGAGGAGAGGGAGGAAGAGGACGACGACCAGCAAGTTGAAGGAGGAAACGAGGGGAGAGGAAGCGGACTCGTCGATGCACTCGCACTCTCGCATCCGGCACTCCAACGCACACTAAATGTACAGTCTCATCATCACATCACGAGGACGCAAGGACAACGGAAGAAAATATTTTTCCACATTTCTCAAAAATACGAAGAAAAAAAGGGAAAATGGCGAATTAAGCAGTAAGGCGTGTATAGAAAAGAAGACGCACGCGAGAGATACAGAATTGCAGGGAAATCAGCCTTCATTCATCAGTCATCTATGTAAATGTGGATATAGAAACAGGCAAAGATCGCACTTGCGTACTTGGGCTGAGACGAATGCCATCAATTAGCAAAGAAGGCAAAAGGGGCTGATCCAGGATGAGCTCAGACTCATCTCTTCGGACTTGAAGACACGGAACAGGGAAATGAGACCCACTGAGGTTGCAGGGAGGGGAAACGAAAGGGGGGGGGGGGAATCTATGGAGTATCCACAGATGCGATTACTACCTAAATGGGTCTTCTGCTCCATGTTTCCACCTCCAGACACTGGAAACCATGCCTGATGATTAAATTTGTTGTTAAAGTCAACCAATTCAACCCAGACAAATAAGACGAAAGATTAAGAAAAAAAAATGAGAAGAAAATTGAAGATGCCAGACTGAGGCAGAACTGGGTGAAGAACATACATGCTTTCATGCGCGCGCTCTCTCTCTCTTGCTTTCTTTCTATCTCTTTCTCTCTCTCTCTCTCTCTCTCTCTCTCTCTCTCTCTGTTATGATGAGGGGTCCCGTGGGGCTGCTGAGGAGACGATTTGGCACAAAAAATGACTTTGGTAGAAGACCAGTGAGAGAGAGAGAGAGAAGAGAAAGAGAAGGAGGAGAGGGAGAAGAAAGGCAATGAGTAGTGTACAGGGATGGTCAAAACCAGGCCCGGGCCGGCCCGGGCCCTATTTTCAAAATCTCGGCCCGGGCCCGCCAAATTGGCAACGGGCCGGGCCCGGGCCCGCCAAATTAGCAACGGGCCGGCCCGGGCCTATGTTAAAACGGGCCCGGGCCGGGCCCGGCCGGCCCGTGGGGTATGCGGGCCGGGCCGGGCCGGGCCCATGGGGTAAGCGGGCCGGGCCGGGCCGGGCCCATGGGGTAAGCGGGCCGGGCCGGGCCGGGCCCATGGGGTAAGCGGGCCGGGCCCTGCCTTGAAAATCTCGGCCCGGGCCGGGCCCGGGCCCGCCAAATTAGCAACGGGCCGGGCCGCTTTGATCATCCCTGGTAGTGTATAACGAGGATTCAGATGTTGGGGCGGGGCATCTGAGCTTCTTCTTCGGCCTCTGCCTTCTTCTTGCAAGACTGCCATGAGGGAGGATTCCCTAGGCGATTTTGATGATACGATAAGAGAAGAAGAAGAGCAGAGAGGAGAGAAGAGAGAGAGAGAAGAAACAACATTGTTCTTTCTCTTTGGAGGTCAAATGCCTTTCAATAAAAATAAACTGTATAAATATGTAGGAATAAAAAGTTAAAGCATTCCTTCTCTAGTTCCAAACATACATAATATTTCCTTTACAGTTCATTCGAACAACCGAATATTTTTCCCTGCACGCACAGACATGGGTGTCGCGGTAATAACAACAACCGAAGAATTGTTTTCCAACTGGATTCGGATAACAGACCGCTTCCTAGACGGTGATCTGAAGGTAATTTGAGTTGCAGACGATGATCTCTGAACTCTAAAAGTAAACATGGAGATTTTTCTTTGAGATTTTCATGGTCCTAAATAAAATGACCTCTCTCTCGCCCTCTTTACCTCCTCCCTCTTTTTACTCAGTCCTTTTAAGCGACCCTTTTGTCCGGGTTACGCCGGAGGTAGAGCATGCAGATTCAATCGCGGAGAAGAAAAGGAGAATTCAAATACCAGTTATTCTCTGCAGAAAGCGTGAAAGAGTACTCGGAAGCGACGATAATGCATGCCATGCTTGGGTAGACTCGGCCAGCTTATGCTGGTGGAGACTGTAGAAATGGCACCGAAAAATCTGATTAGGGTTGCTAGAGAGGTCGCCGAGGGCATTCTCAGAGCGGCTGACACAAATTTTTGTGACAGGAAGACAAAGAAAGGCTAGAATGAAGAAAGCGGAGAAGTGGGTAATCCTGTAGAGGAAACGGCAGATGTTTACGTTTACGAAACGCTCATAGGGAACAGAATCCAAGTGAATTCAGAAGGAATGCCATGCGAGATGAAGTCAATGGGTTTGATGAGCTGTAAAAAGCACACTTTACGAAGGATGAGAACATTGAAGAGCGTTCCGTGACGGAGGAGAGGAGATAAAGTTGAGAGAGACTCAGGCACAGAAGGGAATTTGAAAAGATGAGTATTGAGGAACACCAAAAGCTGATGTCTTCAACACATTTATTTTACTATTTAAAGAAGTACAAAAATCAAGTGTAATCTATTTCAAAATTCACTAGATCACATAATTTCTCATGCTTGGGTCAGGCAAAACAGCGCGAATTCAAAATTTACTTTTTGGCTCCTTGATGGCGACTTCGAGAAGGGTTCAATCTCCTTGTGCAGTGATGTTGGGAATTTGAGACGATTTTGTGAACGTACGAAATGAAGAGGACAAGAATGAAGATCTAAAAGCGGAAATTAAAAGAGGTGAAAGAAGAGAAGCAGCGACACACGAAGGTAATTTCTGAAACATAAGACATGACGAATGAACAAAAATCACAGGCTGCGCTATTTTTCTATTTAGGTTTATATGCAACTCCATATGTATGTAAATTTTCACAGACACTGCATAAATCTTTTGCAGACATTGCCCAAATCTAACAAAACAGGAAAAAAACGCAGAAAATACATATTTTATAGTTTGTACCGTCATATATGTACATATTTTATAGAAATAATAACTGCAGAAGTGAATAGATCAATAACGATGTCTGTTGAACGCGATGTATTTATAAAGCTCAAAATGAAAATAATATGAGATAGCAGAAGAAATAGAGAGCGTACCAAAACTTTCTCTTCTCTGGCAACTCTGCTTCTTCCTCTTTCACAACTCTTCTGCTTATTAGCATGAAATATGAACAACGAGCCTCCGGAGTGCCTTCACTTCCAGCCGAACGTTCTGACGCCTCTCTATCTCTGCTCATCTCCTCTCTCTTTCCCTATTTCTCTCTCATCTCTTCCCCTACTTTTCCCTCTTTCACGCTCATCCTTCTCCCTCTCAACTTCTCTCTCTTTCCCTATCTCTTTCTCTTTTTCTCTCGCTCTCAGTCATCGTCTGTTTCTCAAGCTTTCTCTTTGGAATCGCGCAGTTGAAGAATAGCCGAGACGACACGTTCAGACTGATGACTGGCTAAAGGACAAAGAGAAAAAGGCAATGAGAGCTTGGAAGGAGTTCCATGATGAGTGGCTCTGCTTTCATAAGGGAAGAAGACGAAGGGGGCTGGCAATGGAGTGGAGCATTCCAAAGCAGAGAACCACCGTGTATCACTCATTTCCGAGACATTTTATATCTGTGGTAGACAAGAACGAAGGAAGAAAAGAAAAAAGTCTCAATTCTTGACTAATTAATAATAATCTCGCAGGGATGCGCCATCGTATTTTTGAATTCATCTCGAATATAACAAGTCACCTTCGGTTGTATCGGAAGTATGTAGAAGTGTAAAACTAAACCGATAGAGAAGGACATCCATGGAAGTTTGTGAATGCACTTCTGTGTTTTCCGTGAAACTCACCACACTTTCGCCTTTCGAAAAACAAAGAGCGTGCAGCCATTGAAAGGGCCTCAGCACATAGAAGGGATGAGGATGAGGAGCATCGGATGACTGATGAACATCGTCAAAGAAAGACATTTCACGATCTTCTCCCTTTCTCTCTCACCCTCTCTCTTCTTCTGTATCTCTCTTATCTCTATCTTCTTTCCTCTCACATTTCTTCTACTTTTTATTGGTTCTTCCTGGTCTTCCATATCTACTATCATCTCCTCGCCACTTCCTCTGCGTGGCATTGAATTGTTGTTCCGTCAGCAGTCGTCACTTCTCAATTTCTTTCTTTTGTTTTCTCTCTTCTCTTATCTTCTTTTTACCTCTCGCTATCGCTCTCCATTCTCTGTTCTTTCTTCCTTCTCCTGTCTCCTCTTTTCTCAATCATCCTTCTCTCTATCTCTCTCTCTCTCTCTCTCTCTTCAATCTCCCTCTTCTCTTCTCTCTTTCATTTCCCATTTTGTTTTCTTTCCATGTTCTAAATTCATAAATATATATGTACATGTGGTCACTCACTTTCATTACCTTCGACGGACGAATAACATATCAGCCAAAAACACTCTTATAAACTAAAAGTCACACATTTTAATAATTTTCAGGACTTCTTGCAGTCGTATTGACATTGGTAGAAATGTTCACATTGAGAGTGGCAATGGCTATCCGAGAGGGCAGCTTCTCTCCTTCTCTCTCCCTCTCTCCCTCTCATCACCGCTCTTCCTCTGTCATTTGTGCTGTCTACCGCGTGAGATGTCTCCCTTCCTTCCTGCCCTAATCCGCCTTTATCTCCATGATGGCCATTTCTTCTTCTAATTGTGAGTTGGCCGTTCATGCCTGCTCCTCTCAGCTTGATTGCTCTTTCCACTCTGACACCTCCATGCATGCCTCCTCCTCTTCTTCCCTCAAGGACTTTCTAAGTACTCTCATCATCTTATCCTCCTTCAACTTCTCTTATTCATCTCCAATAACTGATGTGATTATGATCTGAACGATCGACTATCATGTTCAGGCATTAGCTTCGACTTGGAAAGAAATAAAGTCGAGATGAGTCAGGAGAAGAAGCATTGCTGATCTCGCAGAGAAAAGAGAGAGAGAGAGAGGCAGAGAGAAGGAGTGAGAGAACGCTTAAGAGCAAGAGAGAGAGGTCGAGAGAGACAGAGACAGAGAGAAGGAGTGAGAGAACGCTTAAGAGCAAGAGAGAGAGGGAGAGAGAGAGAGAGAAAGAGAGACAGACAGACAGACGAGGTAGAGGAAGTATCAATGTCATCTAACACTTCATGGATAAAATGTGATTTTTTTTTAAATTCTCTTCCCAGCAATAAAAAAGTATGTAATATAGCCAGTAAAAGAAAAGGAAGGAGGTGATGGCCGTGAAATCCGGGCCTGAATAGCGTGATATTCTCGCTTAGTTTTCTCTCCAATCTGCCTCTCTCAGTTCATTCGTTAAATTCTTTCGCCCCTCTCAGCCATGTTGGGATGCTCAAATAAGTTGGCTTTGTTTCACAGAGGCACTCTCCTCGCCAACGTATGAATTGAAACAGATCTCATGCACATCGCTTCTCACTCCCATTCTTCTTTCTCCTTCTATTTATCTCTTTCTCTCCCCTCTCTATTCTTCACCCGATATATTTCTTTGTGTGTCCCTGTAGTAGCCTTCTCACATCTCCCTCATTTTCCAGGGGTAAGCACATCCCTTCGAAGCATTGTTTCGGACTTCATTTTAGGCTCCTCATTGCTTGAAGAACACGGCACAAAAACATATCCTAATTAAAACAGCATTGAGGACTTTTGGAAAGAAAACATATCTTTTAACGGGGCACACGAAACTTTGGACTTATCGTTGCCGCAGGCAATGTGATATTTCCTGGAACTAGAAATGATGACACAAACGACATGACATTATGCTAATTTTTTTATTTACAGGTTTATATGTATGTGCTGTACAATAATTCCACGTCGTGCACTTGAAATGACTGATGAGTAATGCGGTAAAGTTAGTGAGAGATGCTCCGCCCTCTCTCTTCAACCTGCTTCTCTGATTCCATCACCCTCTCTCTCTCTCTCTCTCTCTCTCTCTCTCTCTCTCTCTCCTTCTGGAGGGACTAAGCCTACGGCCATCTGGTGGGGGCCGCCCGCCTTTCATCCTCAAATCCCAAACTGTCGTTGCAGATCAGCTCGAAATAATCGGGGGTGTGGTCATCGGACGAAGTAGCAAATGTCGCGTGCCCAGAGCATTTCCCCCTTCTTCTCATTCTCGATCTCCTCTCAATTGGCTTCTTGTTCTCTCTCTATATCGCTCTCTCTCGCTCTGTCTCTCTCTCTTGTTCTCTCAATCTCTCGCTTTCTCTCTATCTCTTTACTCATTCTTTTAATCTTTCCCTTCCTCTTTGTTTTTTTCTCGTTCTTTTTCTCTCTCTCACGGCCTCACCCCTCCACTAGAGAGAGAAGTATCAAGAATGCCTGGTAAGTAGGCATTCTTCATTTATCTCCCACTGTCGCCATTGGAAATTCAGAGTAAATGTGGAGAATCGGGAGCATGGGCAGCGAGCTGATGCCTCTGTTTTGGTTGGCGTTTATCGCATATTCTTTGCTGTTTCTCTCAAGACTTCTTTTGACTCGTCTGTTCCCTTTGTTGTTTATACTTGCGTTCAACGTTGTAGAGTCATGTTCACATTCTGGAGAACAGAAGCGTACAATAGGGTTTACGCTCTTTCTGTTCTCTCCTCTCTCTCTCTCACTCTCGCTCTCTCCTTCTCTCCCTGGTCACTCTGCCTCCCAGTGATTCTCTCTCTCTCTCTTTCTCTCTCACTCACTCTCGCTCTCTCCTTCTCTCCCTGGTCACTCTGCCTCCCAGTGATTCTCTCTCTCTCTCTCTTTCTCTCTCACTCACTCTCGCTCTCTCCTTCTCTCCCTGGTCACTCTGCCTCCCAGTGATTCTCTCTCTCTCTCTCTTTCTCTCTCACTCACTCTCGCTCTCTCCTTCTCTCCCTGATCACTCTGCCTCCCAGTGATCCTCTCTCTCTCTCTCTCTCTCTCTCTCTCTCTCTTTCTCTCTCTCTCTCACTCACACTCGCTCTCTCCTTCTCTCCCTGGTCATTCTGCTTCCCAGTGATCCCCTCTCTCTCTCTCTCTTCCTCTACCCTGTTCATTCTCAATGATCCCACTCTCTTAGCCTCCCTCCTTCACACATCTTTCTGTACCTTCTGTTGCCATCTGGCAGAACATTCCCTTACATCCCCTCTTGACTGGTCGTTCTCGTAATCCAAACTCGCATTCCAAGTTTCTTGTAGATTCCTTCCTTCATCTGCCGGCAGAGTTCTCAATGAGGGAGTGCAGCTGAATTGATGTTCCTTCCAGAATGGAAAGGCATCTTTCTTTCCTCTGCCTCATTCTCTTCTCTCCTCAATTCTCATCCGGTTCGTTCACTCCCGTTAACGGTTTTTTTTTAATCTTGTCCACCTTTCTGTCTTTTCATTTTCTTCTTTACAACCTCCGATTAGTTTTGGAGTTTCAAAAGAACGTTACGGTTGTGAATACTCCTCATCCTTCCACCCTTCAATTAGCCTGTCCACTTCTTGTCTTCCTACCAAGTCAGCTTCCCATTGCTTCTCTACCGTCCTTTCCTAGCGCTCACGAAAGCGTGGATGATGAGACCAGAGAGGGCATGCGAGAGGGAGAGAAGGAGAGATAGAGAGGGAGAGAGGGAGAGAGGGAGAGAGGGAGAGAGTGAGAGAGAGTGGAGGGAGAGGGAGAGAAGAAATGGAGAAGAGCGACAGTTGAATACATTCGCCGAGTTTAGCAACTGCACCAGTATGAATTTATCATGAAGCAGTGGATGTGTGGGCCGAAGTGGAAGCGTAGACTCGAGCTTGACTTCCAGAACACTTTTATGTATCTCTTCCGTCTCTATTGTTCTCCGCTTCTTTTCTTTGCCTTTTTTTGTCAATTATTTGCTTTACGTAAAGAAGGGATGACAATGTATTGAAAATGAAACATGTGTGGAGGGAAAGAAAAGAGAGAGTGCGAGAGAGAGAGAAAGAGAGAAAGAGAGAATAGAGAGAGAGATGGAGAAAGAGAGTGAGAGAGGGAGAGCGTGAGAGAGAGTAAGAGATTTGGCAGAAGGCGACAGGAAGTAATAATAGAGATATAGATGAGAAAGGGATCAAAAGCAAGAATGACCAGGAGCATTGCTGATTGTGATGACTATGACATCGGATGTGCTCATCTTATGACAACATGAGTGGCAGCCATCAGGTGGGCTGTGCAGCACGAGTGGACTTGCTGTCCAAAGCAAGCACTCTCTTTCTCTGCTTCTCTCTTTATCACTCTGACTATTCCAGTCTATCATTATGTCTCTAACACTTTCTCCCACCTCTCTCTTTCTCCTCCTCTCTCTCTATCTCGCCCTCTCTCTCTGCAACACTTTCTCGCTCCCTTGCCCTCACGTTCCGTCATTCTCCTTCTTCTAATTAACCTGTGCCAGTAGCTGGTATTAATTGAGAACTGACACTCAAGGCGACTGAGCCAGTCGCGAAGAGATGGGTTTAGTTCCATGCATACATTCATTATACTTCCTACCTATATCCGCTCTTTCTAGTTTCTAGTCCGTCTCTCTTCTCTCACTCTCTCGCTCTCGCTCTCTTTCTCTCTCGCCATCTCTTTTCTCTCCCTATCTGTCTCTCTCTCTCTCCATTCCCCCTCCTTGTATATATAATGGCGGACAGTTCACAGTGGCTTCTCGCATATTCACATGTATTTGCAACCTGGTAATGTTTGCATAGAACGAGTCATTGAGACAAGAAATGATAGTAGGCGATAGAGAGTGGAAGCTGGAGAGAGTTAGACGACAAAGAGGATGAAGGGTGAAAAGGGATCCTTCTTCTGCGATCTGTATCGCTTTCGCGTCTTTGCTCCTCGGCTCTCACGCCGCCGTCGCTTGCACTGTCTATGCCATTAGCGGCTTCTGTTGTTCAACTCAAGAAGATTGTTCAGAGAGTGAGAGTGAGCAGAGCGAGAGAGAGAGAGAGAGAGAGAAAGAAAGAGAGACAGAGGGAAAGAGAGCAAGAGAAAGAAAGGGGAAATGGTGCGACTTTGAGTGCGCGGCTGTGAGTGAGCAGCAGTGGCTGGGTCGCTACTTCTCGACTGGCAATCCACCGGGTCATCAGCCGTCCTGCCACCACTCTTCTCTTTCTCTTTCTCTCTCTCTCTCTCTCTCTCTCTTTCGCTCTCTCGCTCTCTCTTTCTTTCTTTCTCTCTCTCCCTTTCTCCCTCTCCCTCAATATCTTTTCCTTTCTGGCACTCTCCAGTCTCTCTACTCTCCATCTCAATCTCTCCTCAAATGTCTCTTTGTAATCGACGTAAATGAATTATCAATGAAGAGCGCTTCCTAATCTCGATTACGGTACCAAAGAAAGGGATCGTGATGAGAGCCCAAGCGGACAACTCGATTAGGTAATAGCTGCCGATCCTGAACTCTGGCTATCCTTGCGCCGCTACTTTGACCGCATTTCCTTCCTTTCTCTCCTTCCCTCTCTCACCCTCTCTTCTCTCACTGTTTCTCTCGTTTCTCTCTCTCTCTTGTTCCTCTCTCCCTCTCTAACACTGATGTTCCCAAGAAGGCTCTTTGAAGGCATAGAAGACTGAGGGAACGTGACTGGAAGTCGAATGCATACAGGGGGATGGAGAGAATTTACGCTCACAGTAAAAAATCAAAGATTTCAAGACCCTTAAAAAAGTGATAAAATTTCTCGGGCTTCAAATACTTTTAATAAAAATAATAACTTTCAATAAAATTGCAGGAAAGGAGACCGGAGAAGGGTGTCCGTCCGGCTGGAGAGTGATTGATGCGAAGAGGAGAGGGGAGGGAGGAGAAGAGGGAGATCCTTTCTGTCTTCGGGTATTTCTCAACCATCAGACAAGACAAGAAGCGAAGAGGAAATGCGAGCAGCGAGGAGGAACTCTGCTGAGAGTCAAAGGAAGGCAGAAGAACAGCGACGTCGAGGATCTTCTCGATGTCAGTCATCGCAGTATACGATTCAACAACACGTACAATAATGAAGGCAAATATGAATATTCTGTAAGGAATTGCACGAGGAGGGAGTGGCGGAGTCTCTTTGGATGATCGACAGCCAAGTCAATTCTCATTCTATCGCTCTTCGAAGAGCCGACCACTCCAATTACGAATTGTCCTTTTTTTATTGAACTTTTTTGCCAATCACCTAAAAAGGATCCAAAGTCATTATTCAGTCGCAATAAATGGATTAAATGTAATGAAAAGCAGGATTGGACAGTAAAATGAATCTGACCTCACTGGTAAAAAGTGAGCCTTACAGAGTTCAAGTACCATCCTCATCCGCTCTACCATACCTTTGTTCACTCAATCAAGGCGGACTTCGAAAGGAACTTCTGAGAAGGCAACTTATCCCTAAAGGTAAAGTAAAACGCATCAATATACATAAATAGTCAATATATTTGTAAACACCGTCGAATTTTTTCGCGGTTTGTTAAGACTATATAATTTGAATATTCTTCTAAGAAATGTCGGGTTATACAGGAGCTCCACGAATCCGCTGGGACATGCCACGGGAAGTGTTCTACAACCCACGCAGCGATGGCGGTGACTTGATCGCCTTGCGGTGCGTGGCGGACGCGGCCCCTCCCCCTCGTATCGGCTGGTTCCGCAATGACATTCCCATCGTTAGCAAGCCTCTCTTATATTCAGACCATTTAATTCCCAAGAATTAAAACAAATTTAATAAGATAACCTCATAGCTACATATAATAAGTAGAATAATTGCACGATAATTTCGTTGTCTGAATTAAAACAAATTTAATAAGATAACCTCATAGCTACATATAATAAGTAGAATAGTTGCACGATAATTTCGTATTCTAACTCCCTGATAAGAGTTCTGTAAGATGCTCATATTTTTTGATATCTTTTGCCTACAAAAGTAATGTAATAAGCGACTGGGCCAACACCGCTCCTCTACAAGAAAGAGTCCAAATGGGTGTGTTCTCCCTTTACTCTCCTTCCCCTTGTGTATTCCTATTAAACATTCTATTGTCTGCTTGCCTCGTACTTTCTTTCCCCTATTTAGCGCCCTGTTTTCTACTTTTCTCAATTATCGCTGCTCAGTTTTCCGCTACTTTCTCATTTCACTAATTCTATCTCCCTCTCTTTTTCTATCTTTTTCTCTTCTTCATCTGACTTGATATCTCCATCTCAATGTAAAATTCTCTCTCTCTCTCTCTCTCTGTCCTCTCTTTCTCTCTGCTTCTCTCTCTCGGCCTTTCTCTTCCACTTTCTCACTCTCTCTCTCTCACTCTCACTCTCTCCTTCTCTCTCTCTCTCTCTCTCTCTCTCTCTCTCTCTCTCTCTAATGGCCTCTCTCCTTCCTTCTCTCTCTACATATCAATCACAGCAAACATCTGTAATGACGTAAATCCCCTTGAAACAGCATGAATTGTGTAAAAGACTCTCTCTTTTGCCTCTTCCCTTCCTTTATTTTCAACTCTCTCTCCATGCATCCTCTTAGTATCAATGACAAGGCCAATGTAGAGAGAAAGAGAGAGAGAGAGAGAGAGAGAGAGAGACAGATAGCGAGAGAGAGAGAGAAGATATTTACCGAGAAAATGAAAGATAAAGGAGACAAAGTGGTGGATGGTAAGAGAGAATGAGCGAAAGAAAAAAGAGGGCTGTGTGATAGAAAGGAGACGAAATGCATACATGAAGTTCGTCGCATCTAGAGATATCTCCTCTCTCAGATTTTTTAACCCTTCACCCTCTTTATCTCTCTCTCACTTCCCGTCTCTCTATCTCTCTCTCTATTCTCTCTCTCTCTCTCTCTCTCTTTCTCTCTCTCTCTCTCTTGCCTTTCTCTCTCTCGTCACTGTTCTTCGTACTCGGTTTTTCAGCCGTTCCTTCCTTTGTTTTTCTTCTCCTTTTGTTTGGACCTAGCCTAGAGGAGAAAATGGCTTTTGAGCCTCTTTGGCGTCAATTCCTCAAATTAATCTTATTACAGTATTACTGCAATATAAGAAGAAAATTCAGACGGAAATAGTTTTAGTTGTATATGTACGCACAGCGTATATATATGGATAAATAAATAAATAAATATATGTATATATATACATATATACATACATATATTTATTAATTTATTTATCCATATATATATATATATATATATATATATATATATATATATATATATATATATATATATATATACATATAGCAGGGGCATATCCCGCATAAAAAAGCTGATATAAATAGATGGCAAAGACAGAAAATGCTGAGCGATGAAGCCTGCGATAGCGTAAAAAGTATTTTCCATCGTATTTTTCACCATTTAAATGTTTTAACTTTGGTTTTACAGTACTGTGTCTGACCTTTGTACATTTTTTACGTCAGTTATTATTAATCTCGGCATAATCATTCCCAGCCAGGAGTCATATTAATAACTAATCAGTCTTGCTTTGATTTTCCGAATGCATATCTCCAATCTTCACGTATCGACTAATTATTTACTTAATCGATATACCGAGAAATAAACAAAAATTCTTTATTTAATAAAGCGCAAATGTTGAGAACGGCTCGCACTCGTCTCCCTCTCTTCTCATCTCTGGCGGCACTCTTCTTCTCCCCCCTCTCCCTTCACTCGCCTACTCTTCATTCCACTGCATCGCCTCTTCCCATATCGGCGCCGCACGGTTCACACTCTCTCTTCCTTCTCTCAATCTCTCACCTCTCTCCATCCCTCTCTCTCAGTCTCGTTCTCTTCAGCTCTCCCTCTGTGGTTCTTCTGCCAGCGTTCCTCGAGTCCTTCCCTTCCACTCGTCTGGATGTCTTTCCAAACCTCGATGGAGGAGCACGCCTCGATTGCCAACCGCCACCTCATCAACCAAGTCAGTTAGCCCACTCACTTTCACTCTCTCACCCCCTCTCTTTCTCTCTCAACTCTCTCTCTCTCTCCACTCTCTCCCTCGTGAACTTCTCTCTCATCTTCTTGCCACTTCCCATCCTCTCTTCTTCTCCTTCTTTCTCTCACTCTCTGCTACCCTCTCCTAGAAATGCACTCTTCCCTATTCCCACGGGGCAATCGCCGCTTATTCTTCAAGTAAGCCCTTCCCCTTCACAATATGTATCTAACGAATTCAGCTTTATGGTGGTCGGGCAACTCTCTATCCGTTTCTTAGTCTCTTCTTTCTCTCTCCGATCCCACTCTCTTCTTTCACTTTGTCTCTGAGTTTCTCACTCCCTTCTTTCTTCCATACTCTCGTTGTCTCTCGCTTCCCATCACCCTTCTGTCTTTTCAATGCTACTTAGCACCCACACACCAAATGTATGCCTAGAGATATTTTGTGTTATAATTAGGGGCGAAAACAGAAAATTTTGAAAACAACTTCTTAGACTTCTTGTAAACGGAATTTTGTAAATCTTGGTGTTCTCTGGTCTTTTTATTATGCATGTATTCGTCTTGCTTTTTCTGGCTTTATTTCTTCTCTTTCCGGTCTTTCTCATCCATTGCCAAGCATACCAAAACAATCAAGAACCCACGAGAAAAAAGTGTTCGTTGTGGCTCTCATCACGCAACTTCAGCGATTCAACTGCCTACCACCGGTCTCTCTCTCTCTCTCTCTCTCTCTCTCTCTGTCTCCCTCTGTCCCTCTCTCTCTCTCTATCTCTCTCTCTCTCTGTTTGTGAGTCTCTCTCTCTCTCTGTCCCTCTCTGTCTCTCTCTCGAACTCCCCAATTCTCCTCGCTACCTCTTCTCTATTCCCTCTCCAAATATCATTATCATTTCCCTCCCATTCTCTTTCCCCTCGCTGTGTCATACATTCTCCACTCCATAAATTGACTTGACTGCCATTCAACATCGCTTCCTCCTCACCCGTCCATGAATTCAACTTGCCGATTCCACCTGCCAAGCTCATCTGCTTCTTCTCTCTCTCTCTATTTTTTTTCTCTTTCTCTCGCTCTCTCTCTCTCTCAATCTTTTCCTCCTTCTCTCACTCTCTCCCGCTCTTTCTCTCTTTCTCTCACTCTCCCTCTCTCCCCCTTTCTCTCCTTTAAAATGTCCAATATGGCCATCCTTGCCAGCGGCTCTCTTCAATTAGGCCAAAGGCGTCGATGGTGCGGTTCCTCCTCTAGAGACGTCGCAATATCGCCTTTCAAGAATTCCATTCTTCTTACTACTCTGACGTTCTCTAGCCTCCTCTCCTCTCTTCAGAATCTCTCTCTCTCTCTCTTTCTCTCTCTCTCTCTCTCTCTCTCTCTCTCTCTCTCTTTCCCTCTCCTTCTCTCTCCTACCCTCTCCTCCATCCCCCCTCCCGAGATGTAGAGTGGCTGCTCGCCTTGTCCGCCGTCAGCATGGAGCGGAAGGATGTCTTGCCATTCCCGGTCGGCCCTTCCCTTCTTTTCTTCTTCTTCCCTCCTCTTATCTTCCTTCCTCATCTACTCTTGTCTACTTACTGCTTCTGCTCCACATTCTCTCTTTCTCGCTCTGTCTCTCCGCTCTGCTCTCTCTCTCTCTCATTCTCTCTCTCATTCTTTTACCCCTCCTTGCTTCCTCCTCAACTCATTCCTTTTCCTCGATCTTTTGCCCCTCCGTGGCGAATTTATCGAAGTGCATCCTCCATCCTCCAAGCATGAGTTCTTCCTCCCTCGTATTTGTTTTTTTTTTGTATATAACACATTTAATTTTCCCTTAATTACTGTCTTCACGAACATGACTTTCTTCAAAAACTTGTGACTTTTCATTTACTTTTCGTTAACTTCCTATCCTTACATCTGCTTCTCAGATCGATCTTCTCTCCTCGTTACACCCAGCCGTTTTTTCTTCAATTTGAAGGAGTGAGATAAAAAGAGATGCAGAAAGCGAGATAATAAAGAGAGGGAGTGAGAGATGTTATTATACATATTGCAGGGAAAAAATTCAATGAATTATCGAGACTCCTTGACCCTATCTAACATGTTGACCAAAAATCTTTTCCAACCACCAGTTTTCGTGTCTTATTTTGAATTTTATTAATCTTTATCTTCATTGTCTTCAATTCAAGTTGTTTTCTTATTGCGTCGTAAACGTTGTCTTGTCTCTCGCACTCCCTCTGATCACCGATTATCTCTCTACTCTCTCTCATTCTCTACCTCTCTTTCTCCCTCCCCTTCTCTTTCTCCTGCACTCTCTCATTCTCTCTCCAATTCTCTCACTCTCCATGTCATTCATTTTCTCTCCTATCTCTTGTACTCTCTCATCTTTCCTAGATTCGCCTGATATTCTCTTATTCCGCCTCTTCCTTCAAGCTCTTTCCAATCTCTTCACTCAAGCTGCCTTCATTCTCTTTCTCTCTCATTTGTCAGATGAAGTTGGGGCGAATAGGCGGTCCTTTTGCGGCCGCCGCTGGGAAGCGGCAACGACATGAGAGAGTGGAGGGTGGAGAGAGAGAGAGAAACATGGTTAGAGAGAGTGAGAGAGAAGGGGATAGAGATGGAGAGACGGAGAGAGAACGAGAGATAGAGAGGGAGAGATAGAGAGGGAGAGAGAGAAAGAGAGATAGAGACGGGGAGAGAAAAAGAGATAGAGAGGGAAATAGGGAGGCGCTGGCCCTCTCGTTCCATGTGCCACTCTCGTCTTGGCCCGGTTCATTCCTCTTCTTCCCGAAGGGTTCGAAATTTTGTAGCGGCTAACTGGCTAGCCCCCCCACTCACTCAGTCGGACTCTCCATCTTCTTTCCCATCTCATTCCAAAAGAATCTTCTTCTTATTCTCTATAACTCTGCACTCTCTCATCTCTCTACACTCTCTCTATCCTTACTTTCTTTCCTTGTCTTCATGACACTCTTCTCGCTTTCCAAATGCCTCAATCACCGCCCGAATTGGAGAGGAGTAGCGCATTGTATCTGCTTTAGCTTTGCTTTCTCTCTTTCCCCTGGCTCTCTCTCTCCATCTATTTCTCTTTCACTGTCTCTCTCACTCTCTCTCTCTCTCTCTCTTTGTCTGCCACGATCTGGGCACTCTTCATTTCCTCTTCATTCTAAAGACCTTCTGTATGCAGAATGCTTCATAGATAGCATGCTACACTGTCTGTCTCTCCTTCTCGTTCTCTTTCTGTCTTTTTCCATCCACCCCCCTCCTTGCCTCAGGATCACTACAGCCCTCGGTTTCATATCCAGGCCTCTTCCCACCTCTTCCCATTCAATCTTTTGGCTGTCTTACACTTTGCTGTCATTTCTTTGTCTTCTTTCGTTACATCCTAGTTATCTTGTCGTGTCGGGATTTCTACCTCTCGTTTTTCCCTCCATCTACCTCTCCAACTCTCTTGTTTTCAATGCAGTTATATGTTCCTTTACTCTGATCGCTGTTAACTGCTCTCACTCTCACTTTCGGGAGGCATTCCCCCTCACCTTCGATTTCATTCCAATAATGAGAAATTAGTTATGTCTGAACAAGACAGATAATCCTTTGGATCTTCGAAAACTGTTGGGTGTCACGATCTCCCTACTTCATAATCTCCTTCGCTTAATCTCTAGTTGCCTTTCCAGTATTGTCAGGTGATTCACGGCTAGTTGTAAGGCGTTATCATTGGTTAGATCGGTTTGTTTCTCTGTCTGCGTCTCACAGCTCTCCTTCTCTCTCATTCTCTCCGCCAATTCCGTTCGACTCGTTCGTGTAGCGCCGTTTTCTTCTGTGCATGGTTCAAGTTGCCTCAGGCAGAGTAGACTGGCGGGAGTTCGAATGACAGCTGACCTCTTCCCCGTGGCGGATTGCGAGCTCGTCACCGTCGTCGTTGATCTCTGAGGGGCGGAAGCGCTTTCTCTCGTGCCCTGTGTCTCTCCCACTCTCCCTCTCTCTCCCGCGTGGTGTCTCTCTGTGCCTGCCTGCCTGCACTCTCCTCACTTCACGTGCACTCTCTCTCCACTGCTTCTCTCTCCTTTTGCTGCACGTGAAAGGCCAATCAACCTCATCGTCGTCCGCATCTCTCACACTCAATGTCCGTATCCACTCGTCCACTTTCTCTCCTTCTCTCTTTCTCTCACTTTCCCTATCTCTCGTTCTGAGAGGAGGCTGCTTAGATGGTACACTCTTTCCGCTCTCCTCCTACCGGTAGATCGGTCTTCCTTGCAACGCCACAGCATGTTTAGGTACTCGCCCAGTGTTATGTTCTATCTCTTTCTCTCTTTCTACTTATCACTTTCCCTTCTTTCCATTTTTTTTTCTAATGGCTCTCTCAATATATATCAAAGTCAACAGTGCTTCCAGTAAACTATTCTTTTCTTAAATACTAAACACTTTAATGAAATGATATGACTCCTTTGTTGCTTTTATCCCCTCTTCTCTCTACCACTCGCACTTATGTCTCCGTCTCATCTGCGAAAACCTTCTCTTCTTCGTATTATAACATATCTCTCGATTTATCTCCGATTCTTTACTCTCTCTCTCTCAATTACTCTAAATTTGTAACTCTCTCATTTCCTCTCTCATGCTTCATCATCCGATCCGTTCGTTGGCTGAATTCCTTCTCAAGACAGAAAGAGCCAAATAAGACAAATAAGATGGAGGAAGGCAGCTGGGCCTGAGGCAGGACAATCACATTCGGTCTCTCGCACTCTCACTCTCTCACTCTCACGTGCACTCTCTTCACCCACCAAATGAAGCACTCGCACCATCTGCACTCTCCACCGAGCATTCACTTTCTCTCCGCTCTCACTCTCTGCACTCTCCACTCACTCGCCACAAGCACTGCACTCGCACCTTCCACTGTGCACTCAACTAACTCACTGATGACCACTCGCACCATCACTCTAACACGGTCCATCATGACATGAATGAACAGACAAGAATCACTTGCACCACATATATCTGCTTCTCTCACTCTCCCATCTCATCTCATTATCTCTGCCTCTTGCATCCCTGCTTCTCTCACTCTCCTCTCACTCTCTCTGCCTCTCTCCCCCGTGTGCGGACGACTTGACTCTTTCTCTCCGGACTTACACATCGAGCACTGTCCACTGAAATGTGTTGTGGCGAAGCATCCTTGGCTGTTTCATTCAGTTCAAAGTAGCTTTAGTAAACACGTTTCATTTCGTGTTGATCCTCTCGAAACACAAGAAGTTTAGATGAGACGAGGTGTCGGTGATTATTTTCATTCTACTTTTTGCCTGCGTTTCACACATTCATTCCATATTCACATCGGATCAAGGCGCTTCAATGCTATAAAAAATGGGGAGATTCAGTGCAAAAAAAGAGCGAGGGAAAAAACTACTTTAAGGTTTGGAGGCTAATTAAGGTTGTTGGAGATCGATGATGAAAGATCGTGAGAAAGAGAGACAGAGAGAGAAAGAGCGCAAATGAGAAATAAATGGGGCGAGAGAGAGAGAGAAAAAAAAATGGCGAGAGAGAGAGAGTGCGGAGAGAGAGAGAGAAAGATGGCGAGAGAAAGAGGGCGGAGAGATATAACATTGAAGCATCTTTTGTTTTACCCGACAGAATAATACATCACCGCCGCTTCTACATTACAATCCTCGCACTGAATAATTAACAAGGAGAGACGGCAAAATCGACGAGAAGTGGAAAAAAATTCGGACTGATGCAGAGACGGAAAATCCTCTGACTAAAGGAGAAGAAAGACAGGAAAGGGAGAGACTGACTAACTGAGAGAGACAGAGAAAGAGAGAATGAGGAGTGAATGTCTGCACAAGAAGAAAGAAGAACGACAACACTCAGGGGGTTGCGTTTGTGATTGCAGAGTCCCTGACGTTCTCGTGGTTGGAGAAGAAGTCAGAGGGAGGAGAGGAAGAGAGACGGATTCTCAGCCAAGATGAACGGCGATTTGTTTCCATTGATGGCACGCTGTTCTTCTCCAATCTCCAGCGTCAAGATGAAAAAAGGTGAGGGGAGAGCAACCCAGTCAAACTTAGTAGCAGAATTAAACGATAAATATATCTTTAATCAATGAAAGTGTCTGTGTAGTGTCATGATAAATCGATGTCAGATACGCGTGTTCCCTCCGCGTGCCTGCCACTGATTCCGGCCACTATGGACCATTCTTCCGCCTCGTCCTCTCGCCTTCTCTTCAATTCAACCAAAACCCGGTTCGGCCGCGGATCGCCCCCTCTCATCCCAGAGTACGTTATCTTCTTTCTTTTCCAACAATAAAAAGTCGTTGCCATAAAAAGAGAGGAAAGTTTATGGGAGAAGATCCGATCCCCTTTTAGGTCTTTCCGGATGTCGCACTTCTCAAGCAAACAGTCTACCTCGAATGCTTCGCTTATGGCAGGTATACATACCATCTCACTTTCTTCAATCTGAACATTTATTTACTACTGAACACAGAAAATCATTTTTCTCTGTTTCCTTGCATCACTTCTCTCGTCTTCTCTATTCAGTGACTGTTTTTATCGGTACGACAACGTCGCCGCTCTCTTATTGCAATGAGAGAAGATTGTGAGAGGAACATTGAAAGGGGGGGGGGGAAGATAAGAAAAAAAAGCTGATCTGCCTGAGCAATGAAAGGAGTCAACGAGTTTTTTCCCGAATGTTCGGCCGTTCCGCCAAAGAGAACGGATACACAATTGTACAGGATGAATGTGCATAGATAGGAGGGGGGGGGGTACAAAGAAGAGGACTGGGAATGCGATCAACTAAAATAACTGCATAAACATTGATCAGGCCATGAGTGCGCCGTGTCTGTGAGATTTTGATTAGTTTGAATGCATGTTAACAAATATATTAACATATAAGTTTATGGAAATGTGTTTACGTCGCTTCTGGTTCAAATCGTCAATGGCCTTGTACAAGTTAACAGCCATTTAGCGCCCTCTTCATTCAATGTGCTAGGAAGGCCATGACACAGCATTTAGGCTGGTGACCAGAATGCACGGGAAGGAGAGAGAACGAGAGAAAGAGGGAATATCCGTGGAGCATGGAGAAAAAAACGATAAGATTCGAGAAAATGGGTCGAGAAATGGAAATTCGCCATTCTAAGCTGTAAAGGGCCGGTTTATGAATAATTGAGAGATGTATGTATGTATGTACATAATATAGCAGGCTGCAGATGCAATCTAAATTCCCCAAAACAGTTCTGTAGAAAGAGATAATAAAGTGGATAAGAATGAACAATAATGTTGAAGACCGTCGCCATCCTACGGGTGGTCGAGAGTGGATGGCCAGCCGTTGCCTGAGGGAAGATCCTCCCTCCTCAGTCATGGCAGAGTTCTGAGGATCGAAGCAGCTGAACTGACTGATCAAGGCAGATATGCATGCACCACTCTCAATGAACACGGCAGCGACACTCAACATCTCACTCTTCTGCTCAAAGGTACACTCTTCTTTATAAAGTCATGTTTTAAAGTTAGTTGATGCAAGGGATGAATTGCAGATCGTCCTCGGATCGTACAGCCCTTAGAGGATGAACTAGCATCATCGGGAGAAGAAGTGGTCCTGGAATGCCCCCTCGCGTCTTCGGATGACTCTTCCACGGTGGAATGGTTCAAGAATGGCCGTCCCTTGGTCGCTCTTCTC
The DNA here is from genome assembly GCA_945643635.1 of Allodiplogaster sudhausi. NCBI lineage: Eukaryota > Metazoa > Nematoda > Chromadorea > Rhabditida > Diplogasteridae > Allodiplogaster > Allodiplogaster sudhausi. Next base: position 2,805,547 of record CALZFC010000015.1, read on the forward strand.
ATGCATTCCGCACAGAGAAATCGTATCCGAATCCATCCAACAACGTCAGGATTCTTCTCTCTTTTCTCTTCTTTTCATTCTTTTATGTCTACTTCTTGGCTTGTCAAAGAGTTTCCTTTTATATGTCACGGGTTTGAAATTGAATCGGAGACGTATGCAAATTAGATTGTGCAACACTGCGACTCATCCACAACGTGTCTTCCTTTCTTTCCCTTTCTCCTCTTTCTTTTTGTCTGTAAATTCGGTTTACTACTCTGTTTATGATTGCAGACTAACTCTGTCCCCGGTGGAGAAATCAGACACGGGAGTGTACAGCTGCGTGGCCACGAATGACATCGGCTCCACGTCATCTTCTTGTCTTCTCGAAGTCCGCGACATCCCCCCAAACTTCCCTTCCCTATCAACTCCCTCCAAACTATTCGCCATCAACGGATCTGTCATTGTAAGCTGTTACATCTACAATTATTCAATTGTTAAGAGCATTACTAATTGTAAGCAAGCCGATTGGCCTATGTCAAAAGTTTGATATCGATAACTCTTCAACATCTTCATTCCAGAGTATTCCATGCGCCTTCCAGTCTTCTCCACTCGGCACATCTCATTGGACGAACAGTCAGGGAGAGGTTCTTCCTGGAAAGGGGAGAATCCGGCAGCAGGAAGGAGTCCTTATCATCGATCCTCTTCTACACTGTCAGATTCTCTCTCACTCCATCTTTCAATCCCTCTCACTCTCTTTCACTCTCCCTGCCTCTCTCTCCCTCTCTTTACCTCACTCGTTTCCCTTATTCCGAATTCTGTGATCTCTTCTTCAGCCGACCCTTCACCTTCTTCATTCTTTTGCACTGCGAGAAATCGTCTTAGCAAGGCGCATCATGTTCTCAGCGTTCACGTTGTTGGTAGGACATCTTTACATTTTAATTATCTCATTAATTAACTATACATTTTAACAATTTTTGTGGTTGTTGTGCAACATTGCCTTTTTCCTCAAAGATCCATTCTCACAGAGAAGCCTCTGCTGCGCGTGTCTTCTTCATCGTCCTCGAATGTCTCTTGTGAGCTGGAACTCCTCTGCTCGTCTTCGGGAGAGTGTCCGGAGTCTCTCTTCCACTGGACCCTCTCCGACCAACCCCTCCACTCCTCTCCCCTCTCTGCCCTCGTGGCCAACTCGGCAAGCCATCCTCTTTTTGCACTTTAGAAAATCCCACCTCTAACGTCTACGCTTTCCCCTTCCGCATTGTTCTTTCTAATTGTAAGCGCAAGAACCCTCTAATGGCATTTCAACTTCTCCTTCACATTTTAGCCTTCACTTTTTGATAGTTTATTATTCTCAGTCATTATCACTATTTTCTATTATTCTCATTCATTATCACTATTTTTATTAATCTCATTTATTTTTACTATAATATCCGTAAAATATATTCCCTTTTAAGGTACGCGAGAGTGAAGAAAGCGAGAAGAGGAATGAGAAGCGTCATCACGGAAAGCGGGTCCACAATTCTCAGCATTCCAGTTCAAACAGAATCGGCCGCTTTGCCTGTTCATCTCTACACCAAACTGGATCTGAAGTTAGAAGGAGACTTCCACCATAAAATAGAAGGTTGATTAATATTTCTTGGAATGATATTGAGTTTCAGTCTTCCATTGATCGCCATCCCCCTCCTCCAGTCGGAGTTCGGGTAGAAGAGGAAAAGGCAGATGACTGGAATGAGTGGTCGCAGGACAAGCACATTCGTTTGTCATGGAGCATGCCGCCCGTGCACAGGCAGACCACCGGCCATGTCCGATTATTTATTGTATTTTAAAAAGACATCTTTCTGTTACATTTTACTGAAAAATATGAAGAAAAGCACTTGGAAGAAAATAAATGATTCAAAGATCTTTTAGAAAGAAGAAGTGGACGGTTTCGTGATTGAAATGAGAACGAAAGAGAGCCGAAGATGGAAGTCACTGCAGAGGAAGAACATTCACTCGCTAGCTGATAGGGTGGCATTACTGCAACAACTCAATCCGAATACTCTTCATCAGGTTAGGTCATCTCCAGTTATGCGATATGGACATCTCTGTCTATCAATCTTCCTCTCTCTCTCTCTATCTCTCTTTCTCTCTTTCTCTCTCACTCCCTTCCTCTCACTCCATTCCACGAATACACTTTAACAGTTCCGTGTCCGTTCGCTGTCGTCTACAATCCATAGCGATGCCTCTTCTCCCTCTGCCTGGATCCGAACTCCTCAGTCTCGGCCGGTAGAGGAGATCAAAGGTCTCCGATGGCTGCAACCCAACTCCAACTCCCTCATTCTGCAGTGGGAACCGATTGAGGAGGTTTTCTTCTCTCTTCCTATTATTCTTATTAAAATTCCTAACAATTCATATGTTTTTAAAGACTTGTTGCTTTGCAGGAGTACGAATCCGCACCGGATCTTCGATACCGCGTGAGTTGGAGTGGAGTGGAGACTGCGACGATGGAATCATTGGAGACGCGCTCCACTTCCATTCTCGTTCCTCTGAACATCTCCGACTCCTGCAGCTCTCTCGTCTTTTCCGTTCTGCCAGTGAACAGCCGAGGGGCGGGGCCTACTGCTGCCACTACCGTAGCTTTCGTCAATAAACAAAGTACGTATAAAGAGCTAGAATATCGAAAAAAGAATGAGAAAGGTAGATAAAGAAATAAACGAAAGGCAAATATCTCAGATCAAGTCATACAAATGTACATTAGTTATGTAAGGCACGCCTCTTTCCCTCTGGCCCCCTACGTCATGTACAGTATCTCGAAATTGTTCTGTAACTATTTGCAACATCACCAATACCCAAGAGCCATGAAATACCCTTGAGGCGCGGAAGTCCATGAAGTGGAGATGGAGAAAGCGGAAGCTGTCAACGCGACTCACATCCAACTCTCCTGGAAGACAAAGTGGCAAGGCGACCAGAAATGTCGCCCTTCCTATGCTATCGAGGTTATCTCTCTCTCTCTCTCTCTCTCTCGTATTGTTCTTCCTCTCTTTATCTCTCTGCCTCATCCCCTCTCTCTCTCTCTATCCTTCCCTCTCTATGTCTCCGAATTCTCTCCTTTCAGATCTTCTGCAACTCCACAACCTTAGAGGACGATTCTGAGCAGGAGTCACAGCGAGTGGTGGTGTCGTCTGAGCACTCGTCCTGGCTTCTGGGTGATCTCCTTCCTTCCCACGAGTACGCATGCTGGCTGGATCCCCTCGCCGCGTCCGGCCACCGCAGCAGTCGCGGCAGCCGCCGTGGCTTCCGCGTCCGCACAGCTCGGCCACCGCCAAGCCACGCCCCCGAGGTGATCACTTTCGGGTGGCGGCAGGAGACGGATGGTAGCTTCGTGACTCTTCTCGAATGGAAACCCGTCCCTTTCGAGCTCGGCGAGGGAGGCAACCGATCCACTTGGGGATATCAAGTCAGTCTCATCATTCAATTTATCTTGGCATCTTATAAAAACGATAATTTATATTTACTCATTAGAAGATGTAGTCTTGAAAAGGGACTCCTCTCTTGCAGATGCAAGTGTCGATGGCGGACTCCTCCACCGTCTTCGAAATGCCCGAGTCTCGACTGGCCAACCCATCCACTCCCTCCGCCCGTCTCGACGGCCTCCAGCCGGTCTACACCTATTCAGTAAGAGTCGCAGCCTACAATGAGGGGGGCCTTGGTCCCCCCTCCGAGCCACGCTCCATCCGACTCGGTCTCCGTCGCTATCAGCTGCCTCCCGCTCCTTCCACTGCTGCCTTCCCTCATTTTCCACACTTTCTTATCTTAATCTTTCTTTTCTTTCATTGGATAGTCCTTTTTCAATTGTGATATTCGCTCAACTGCTCATTTTGAAGGATTTGTACCATTGGTTCTATGTATGTATGCACATATGTATGTACATACATAATTTTGTCTACGTTATGAAAATTTTCTCATTGGCCTAATCTTTTGCTTATACATAGTTAGTTGATATTTGTTTCCAATTTTACCGGTGGTTCATTTGCTCAGGACGGTCGCTTTAATATAATGTGATCGATGATTAAGATGAAAATCGATATTTATTCTTATTTGATCTGCACGGCAACGAATGAAGGAATGTCTTGAGCAGTCGAAGGAAAATCAAGAATGAAGCAATAATGAAGAAAGGAAAAAAGAAGCAATGTATTTGTGGAGACGAATCTTTCAAGTAAAAAGAGAAGAGCAGAAGTGAGATCAAAACATGATTATGTAAATAACAGCGACAAGGACAGAAGAACAAGTGTGAAGAAGAAGTCTAAACGGCGGGCGAATCTGATGGAGGCGAATCGTCTGTCTCTATTGCCTGTGACAGGTTGCTCAAGTAGTAACCCCAGTAACTGAAAACAGACATCACGAGGACGTTTATGTATACATTAGTATAATATTTGGAAGGGTCAATGGAAGAGAGAGAGAGAGCGAGAGAGAGCGAGAGAGAGAGCGAGAGAAAGAGATGGAGAGAGAGAGAGCGCGAGAGAGAGAGAGCAAGTGAAAGAGATGGAGAGAGAGAGAGCGAGAGAGAGAGAGATGGAGAGAGAGATGGAGAGAGAGAAAGAGAGAGAGAGAGAGAGAGCGAGAGAAAGAGATGGAGAGAGAGAAAGAGAGAGAGAGAGAGAGAGAGAGAGAGAGAGAGAGCGAGAGAAAGAGATGGAGAGAGAGAGAGCGAGAGAAAGAGATGGAGAGAGAGAGAGCGAGAGAGAGAAAGAGAGCGAGAGAAAGAGATGGAGAGAGAGTTAGAAAGAAACCGAGATATATGCAATAGAAAAATTGGGTAAAGTTGGCATAGGAGAGAAGTGCATTCCGAAAATGAAAGTGGCACTCACCAAATGTTGAATATGCAGTAACCGGTCGGAAATAAAATAGCACTGAAATGAAGTGGATGAATGCTTGATGAAGAAAGAAGAACCAACCTGTAGAAGTCGACGACTTCTGGCTTGAGAGTCGGAATCTTCCGAAACTTGGCCCGGATAATGGCCAGACAACCACGAGAACGCCGAGGGTGTTGAGTGTGTGTCGGATAGGAAACTTCCGGCTCAAGGGCGATCGCCTCTGCTGGGATCTCAATTAGTCGGAGGTTCAAGTCCCACAATAATTAGGGCTTCAGTTGTATTTGATCTCCGCATGAGAATTCGAGAGAACGGTTCTTTCTTCAGCTTTGCTGTTTACTGCGGAGAAATAAACTAACTTGAAATTGACAGCTAACGTCTGTATTCTTCCGGAGTGAAGAACATCTTTTATCCGTCCAGAAATGCCTGAGTTCCAGATGCGGACTGCTGTGTCCCCTCCAAGTGAAATCGTTCTCTCCTTCCTCGTCATCGTTTTCTATTCTCTTCTTCTTCTTCCTCGGAGGCAGACCTTCGTTTCTACTCATGAATCCGACCACCGCCAGTTCCAGGAGGGACAAAAAGATGAACAGCATTCCACTTCAAATATTCAAAGAATAGTAATGAGAGATAGAGAGTATAGTAGGCATCCCATTCAGTACCTGAGCATCCACACATCGATAGCCTTAACATACGACACCCTCGGTAGGTTCCTAATTATATTTCCAAACTGAAAGGTCATTGCGAGTAACGAGTTGACTCCGAGCATTGTTCGTGCTGGGATTGCCCTGGAATCATTTTGCTTAACTGACAGGAATTGCCAGAACGGGAGAATCAGAATAGGAGTTCTTACCTGGACCCGAGATAGAAGGAGATCCATGAGATGACAATGGTCACCATTGTCGGGATGTATCCCTGGAGGATGTACCAGCCATAGCGGCGCTTGAACACGAAGGACACGGTCAACTCATCCCACCAGCCGGCCGGGTACATCTCAAGTCCATGATTAGCAAGGTTGTTTGGAAGGAGAAGAATGCCTGTTCCACTGCTATGACGGAGAAGTTGACCATCTCGAAATCAGGCAATTGTATTGGCTTGAGGAGCATCACCGGGAAAGGCTCATTCCACTCCATGCGCACCTCTCCAGTGTTGTAATTATAACTAAAAATATTCCATGTTATTTTCGACTAACGATAAGAGATATGTATGTATGTACAACTGATTAGAAAACAAAAATTATTAGAAAGCTTATTATGCGTTCAATCGATATTCGCTAGGTTGGCAAGACTAACGATTCAAATGTGAGATAGCACTTCTGCTGGTCGAAGGGGAAGCGTTTCAGATTCATTTCACATGGCCCCGTCAACTTCATTCGGTAGTTTGTCCAGAGAGTTCCATTCGAGAAAACCATCAAAAAGACATTGCTGCAAATGTTCTCATTAGAAAACATATTTCTCGCCGATTCCTTTTCTATTGTTCTAAGAAAGATTAAAGGGAGAAGTTGCGGCTGACCGAAAAGGAGATTCATGAATGGCAGCATTCTTAGAATTAATGAAACACGTATTCGGAATCCAGAGTTTCTGGAGCACTTTGTCGTCAAAGGATATGTTGTTCTTGCATGGATTCATGAAATCGAATACTAACGCCGGGTCTTCCCAGAACTCGTTGATGTACAAATCTGCAAGCTTGCAAAATAGAAAGCATCTTCAGGCAGTGTCATTCTGTATAATTACCTCTATCGTTCTCTTCTCTCACTTTTTCTCACTCCCTCTCTCTCTTCCCCTCATTTATCTCGCTACCTCATACTTCATAGCCGGCAGTTTACTATTATCTTCTTTTTATTTTCCGTTTTTCAACTTTTACTAGATCTCTTGAATCCACTTGTTCCTTCGACATCTTCAACCTCTTCCTTCATACTTTTGTACATCGCGCACTACATCGTGCATAGAATGATTCGAACAGCTAAAAACAAAGAGCCAATGGCAGATAGACTCAGAGAAGAAGGATGAGCAACACTGATCGATGGTAGAAAAGGAGAGTAAAAAGGTGAAGGAGTAAGATGTTTTGCAAAACGCCATCCACCAAGGATACGTGAAGAGAAGAGGGAAGGCGGAGAAAGAGAGAAAGAGAG
>CALZFC010000015.1:2815000-2925000 GCA_945643635.1 Allodiplogaster sudhausi
AATCGTGAAGAACTACAATGAACAAGAATGACGTCAAACACCAAAGTAAAGTTGAGAAATTCGAAGGGAAGAACAGTAGAAAAGTATTTTTATGGGAGTGAAGGCATGGACGAGAATGGAAGAGGACAATGCAGAGTGGCACTGAATGATGAATACTTTCTGCTCAATTGGGAGAGCAGCCGATCTTCAGGGAAGGGCATAGAAATAACTTGCTGCCACCATTTTGACGCTGCGCACCTTCCAACCCTTTCTTATGCGGTCAAGGAGAGAGAATGGAAGGCGAGAAAGAGATATAGAGAGACAGATATAAGGAGAGAATAACAGACAGAAAGAGACACAGAGAGAGAGAGAGAGATAGAGAGAGAGAGAGAAATAAGGGAAGATGAACAGCATGGAGGGAACGGCATGAGAGGCAGGCAAGAAATATGCGAGAGAAGTAAAGAAAACAAAGTGGAGCGGTGGATGCATCTGAAGGCACTTTACCTAATGTGTTCCGTTGCATCCCAGGCAGAGCCACCGCCTTCCTAACCACAGTAATGCACTGTGCTTCACGCTTCGACAACTCGCGCATGCCACAGGAAGGAAGCTTAGATAGAGAGTGGGAGAGAGAGAGACAGAGAGAGAGAGAGAGAGAGAGAGAGAGAAGGAGAGAGAGAGATGGAGAGAGAGAAAGAGAGAGAGAGAGAGAGAAGGAAAGAGAGAGATGGAGAGAGAGGGAGAGCAAGATAGGGAAAGAGACATAGAGAGAGAGATAGAGAGAGAGGAATAGGGAGAGAGAGGGAGAGAGAGACAAAGAAAGAAAAGGAGGAGAATGAGAGAGAATGCGGGAAAGAGTAAGAGTAAGAGTGAAGAGAGAAGTAAGAGAGGCAGAGGTAGTGAAAGAATGAGAGCCGGAGAGAGAAAGAGCGAGAGAGAGAGAGAGAGAGAGAGAGAGAGAGAGTGAAAGAACGAGGGCGGGAAAATATGGATGTGATAATATTGTTTAAGAGACCGAGAGTATCAAGAGTAGACGAAGATTATAGAGGCAGAATAGTATGAAAGCTAGAGATAAAATGATAACGAGTATACTGTAGTGCTGGCAAACGTAGGAGTCCGAGAGATAATAGATGATTTGGTCTGGTAGGTCAGTCAGGAGAGGACGTAAGAGGAGAATTGGTGAGAGCGGGGAGGGGGGGGGGTAAGCTCTCGAATCGACATAGGTTTGAGCGTACACGACGATGCTTGGCTTGCGGATTGGATGGCAAAAGGCAGAAGCTGCCGCCTCCTCTTTCTACAAGACAATCTTCCTCTCTTTCTCTGTCCCTCTCCTCTCTCTCTCTTCTTTCAACAAGACAATCTTCCCCTCTTTCTCTGTCCCCCTCCTCTTTCAACAAGACTCTCTTCCCCTCTTTCTCTGTCCCTCTCCTCTCTATCTCTCTCTTTGGTTTGTTCATATGCGAGTGTGCAGGCCGCGCGCTTTTCCTCTCTCTCGAGAGGAAGAGGGCAGGAGCCGGCGGCCTGCCAAATTTGATTGCTGCAGAGGCGGCGTGTCCCTCACCACTCAGTCACCCTCTGATTGTGACCCTCGTTCCCCTGCTCTCCTTCCATGCCCCGTTCTCTCCACTTCCTTCGTTATCCCTCTTTATAGTCCTCCACGAATCACCTCTTTATGTCGTGACCTCACATGTCCTTGTCTTTCTCCAGCTGGACACAACTGACATCCCAACTTTATTAGGAGCATCTTCATTTTAGACTTTATTAGCGATTGCCACGACACGAGCATTCATTAACAACACAGAAGACCGAATAAAATTGCCACACGGGCATGGAGAGTGCCCGTATTCTTTAGAATATATCAATTTGTAGTGACATTAAAGACAAATGTAACAAAGTACATTGTCGTTAAAAAAGTGCATGGTTATGGCTGGTTGAATTAGGCTGTGGCCTTCTCAGAAAGAGGAGGACCATCCGACAAGGAAAGAGTCTCCATCTTGCAGTAGACATCGAGGTCATAGATGACACGCACGATCAGGGAGCAACTCGGGCAAGTCGCCACGTCCTCGCCCGCCTCCAGCATCTCACTGCAAACAATAGCCTTTTCTTTCTTCTGACGTTCACTTCCTTCTGCTTCCGTTCCAGATTAGAGGAAGTAAGCAGAGAAAATCATTGTGCTCTTTGACACCATCAGCATAAACTATAGAATGAACAGAATGGCTCATAAAGAAATTAAAATAGCCTTCTTGTTAGGCACGCGCAAACTCAGAACTGTTGGTTGTTCAACAATCCCAGTACACTTGTCGAAATTAAGGGTAAAGGTTCATTAATTAAACAAATTAAAGGGAATCGTATCGCTCTCCACCTCGGTTTTAATTAGAAAATATCACACTTTCCGAAGTAATACAGGTGATGAATGATGAAGTCCCCAACATTAAAAGCAGTTCCAATGATACGCATATATAATAATAGCTGATTGGGGGTTAATTGATGCGTAAAAACCGAATATGAAGTTTGTCCTGTTTAATTTCGCCGTTTTTGTAAGTTACGGTACTCTTTCGGCAAGTGACAAATGTGCTCCAAATTGCCTAGTAACATCCTCAGTGGAGGTTATTTGGTGCGGGGGAGGCTGAATTTGAGGTTTGTTTTGCAATCAGAGGAGAACTGTCGTTGTAGTACTCTGTGCACACGTCCTTGAACTACTGCTCCCACCGCTCGATCCAGGTCACGAGTTTGAATTTCCCAAAGTAGGTATGCTCGAGGATCTTTCGGCGAAGAAGCTAACATAAAGGCGCAGGCTGGAGAGGAGACCGGGAAAGAAAGAGAGAGAGAGATAGAGAGTGAGAAAGATAGAAATAGAGAGAGAGAGAGGCATACAACCTGGAGCTCGTCGCCCGTGCAGTGGGAGTAGTTGTTCAGGGACGTGTGGGGATAATACTTCAAACGCAGCTCTCCTGTGATCGGCGGCACCAGATGACCGTTGAGATTGACGAAAGGCGCCACCGAGCAACAAATCCCAGATTCGGCTTCCCCGCATCAAATAACCACCATAGCCAATACCACCATCATAGCCAATTTGGAGCATATTTGCCACATACGGTAAACCTACCGTAATATTCGAAACGACAAAATTCGAGCAAAAATAACCAAAAAATAAACATGATAATGTTTTCCTCGCATCAAATAACCCCCGTGGGGGAAGTTTAAGCAAAAAAAATATTTTCCAAAATTTTGTGGTCGTGGGGCAGAAATACCGAAATAGAACCCAAAACAAACATATTCGTGTTCCTCACATAAAATTACTACACCAGTTGCATTTGCAGGTCAGCGGGGCAGGCGTAACTGAATAATAACCACCTATTCGTCTCTTAACTATAACCTAAACATTAAAAAAAACCTACCGAGTGATCTCGAATCGGTCCCCGCATGGACACGGATAGTGGTAGACGCCGTTCTCTTCGTCGAAATCGAAGTCTTCGATCTCCACTTCGTCGTGAAACACCGACATAGCGGCCAATTGAACCCTAAAACATTAAAAAAAAAACTTTGAAACGTTTGAGAATGAGCATGGCAAAATTGCGAAACAGCGTGTCGGTTAAGAAAAACGGTGTGATAGTTAAAATTACTAATAAAAGCGACTTAACGGTCACGGATTTTCGAAATTTCGGAGGAATTGCTTCACGGTCAGGTGTATTTCAGGAGTTTTTTTTATTGGTTCTGATCCTTTGAAGCTTGTTGTAGTTGATGGAGGCTCTAAAGAAGCTAAAAGAGGAGCTTGATAGGAAAAGGAAGCAGGCCAGCGAGTTGGCCGGCGATGTCAGTTAAATTTATTTTTGTTTGTTTAAAGAAGCCGTTCACTGAATAATTGGTTTCGTGTTGAAGGTCGGCGGCAAGAAAATGATACGTGGTGCTGATATCGTCGCTCGTCGTGAACAAGAATACGCTGAGAAACAACAGAAGAAATTGGAAATGAAACTTGCGGAGGAATCCGGATCAGCCGAGTCGAACTCAAGTGGCGAGAAATCGTTCGATGCCGCCGACAACAAGAACATTAGTCGGCAAGAGGTTTTTGTTTTATGTCTTCCGAGTTGTTTTGTATTTAGATTGGTTATGCGGAAGTCGACTTGTATTTAAGACGAGATTACTCAGTGGTCAAAATGTAACAAAGAAACATTGCAGGTGATCGCCCGCCTCCGACAGCGTGCTCAGCCAATCCTTCTCTTCGGAGAAACGGAAGACGACTCTCGTCGCCGTCTCATTAAGCTGGAGCTGGAGCAGCCTGACTTGAATGAAGGGTGGAATAATGAATTCGCTAATGCCATGCGAGATGTCGACGACGATCTCGTTAAGGTATGAATTCCATCAATCTGTTTCCTGTTGGATTCATATACTCATAGCCTATTATAGGAAGTAATCGAAGGAAACAATGATCGGAAGAAGCACGACGTGCAGATGTCCACTGCCATCCTCGCCGAGTGGGACAGCATCGAGAGCGCCGCTCGTTTGTTTGGAGCGACTGGTAATGCACTTTTCTGGTAATGTTAACGTCTCATCCTGTAAATGTATTAATCAGATGATGATGCAAGCCGAGATTGCGAGACCGTCAACAAGTTCATCAAATATCTCCTTGCCCGTTGGGCGCAAGTATTAAACGCACGCGATGAAGAGGAAAAGAAGAGCATCCACGGAAGGTAACTATCATTTCGTTCTTTTCTGAACTTTGAAACCAAACGCTCTTTATTCTAAACTCATCTTCCAGGCATCAGTCAAGCATTCACAAACAGACTTCAACAAATATTCGGATATTGATGAATCAGCTCGAGAATTGTTCCATTAACAATGATATTCGGCACCATCTCACCAAAATCTGCCGGTTCCTTCTTTCGTTTCTTTTTCACTTTGCGGACTAGACCCAGCCACGCGAAATAAGTTGGGCAAAGTGACAAAGGCTTATCTACCGCTACTTTGGAAGATATTTTGTATAGGATGCTGATTATCGACCGTGATTACATTCGAGCGAATAATGCATACATGGAGATGGCGATTGGCAATGCTCCGTGGCCAGTTGGAGTCACTCGTTCTGGTCAGCATTCTTTTGTATGAGTCATTGATTCTGAGTGAATTGGTTCAGGTCTCCACCAACGCCCCGGTTCTGCAAAGGCGTATGTCTCTAACATTGCTCATGTCCTGAACGATGAGACACAACGGAAGTACATCCAGGCATTCAAGAGGCTCATGACCAAGTGCCAGGAGTACTTCCCCACTGATCCATCCAAATGTGTTGAATATGTACGCCCCCAATGACACTCTAAATAAAGCATGTGTATATCGAAAGTTTATTTTGTTGATGACGTCAGTTGCGTTCTAAAAGGTATCTCATCATTTTTGGAATTATGTTTTCAAAGCTCTGGCCAGGTCAAATGGCTGACGACGACATGTCAAATTCATCTGATGAGGAATATGACGAGGAGAGGAAAGAGGACGAGGAGAATGAAGAGAATGGAGTGATGGATGAGGAGGATGTTGATATGGAGGAAATGGACAAGGTCGAGGAGCACATTACCGAAGCAAAGGCCAAGGTAAATGGCGAATACATTTTCTTTCTGGATTGAGATCAGCTTGAGCTTAGTAAGTGTAGGATGGTTCCCGTTCTGTTCGTTGCAAAATTTGGTGTTGAAGAGTTTGTTGATAGGTGGAAGCAGATCCATGCGACTACGACAACACAATGAACTTGCTCCGTCTCTTGCGACTGAACGGAGACCTGGAGGAGTTGGCTACTGCGAGAAAAGCTGCCTTCGCGCGCTTTCCGCTTTCCAAGAAGCTTTGGCTCCAGTGGATCACGTCAGTGGATACCTATTCTTTGTTTCCACTTCATCCATCTCCCTTTAGTGATGCGCAGTCCACTCTTCCACGAGATGAGATGGAAGTTCTCTTCCGGAAGGCGGTGTCTGACTCGCCTTTCCACGAGATTTGGACTGAATTTGCTCTCTGGGCTACTGGAGGAGGAGTGAAGAAGGCACGGGAGGTATGCCCTTTTTGTTTCTGCTTGTGATTAGTGAATGAGAGGAGTCTTCGCAGATCTTCGAGGATGCCATCACTTCCCTTGGCTTCCGAGTTGATGTCGGAGGGCAGCTCTGGCTTGCCTTCATCGACCTGGAAGAATCTTTCCTCCAGGGAAGTGAAGGGGAGGAGGAGGAGAAGGCCAGGAAGAGAGTGGCTTCTCTCTATGCGAGGGCTCTCCGTGTTCCTACCGCGGACTTGGCTGACATCTGGGAGAAGTATCTCTTGTTTGCAGGTCATATTTATCGTATCACAGGGAAATATATTAAAAAAATATATAGCCATAAGTTGAATGGAAGTGAATCTTCAGTGGTAATCACTTTCAATGTGTATGATATTGTGCCCATCTGCCGATGACGGTCACTTTACTTGGTTCGTATAATAATTGAGTTTTGTTTATCGCAGGCGAGAATGTGGATGCAACAATCTCAGCTTCTCACAAGGCAGCACAGATCGTCTTGGCCGAGCTGGCTGTCCTTGAAGAGAAGGTCATGGCTGCTGACAACTCAGTCGAATCACTCTATGAATATCTCGAGTGGGAATTAAACAAGGATGATCCCGCCAGAATTCAGGTTTCATTCTACTTTTTTATATTCTATTCCTAAGAAGGTACTGTATAAAGGAGAAGCCGAATTCCAGGCATTTTATGAACGGATTCTGGAGAACCATCCGCTCGATGAAACTGTTTGGATCGACTACACTACATATTTAGAGCAGGATCTAAAGATTCCTTCGGTAGGCAATCTTAATCATTTTGCTAGGTCTATTTTTTTGCCTTTCTTTTTAACTCACTGCTGAATGGAGTGTTCCAGCTGACTCTGCCAGTGTACGAGCGAGCAGTGCGCCATTGCCCCTCCTCCTGCGCACTCTGGCAACCCCTCCTTCTGGCAGAGGAAAGGGCGGGAATCTCACTCGAGAAGATCGAACTTCTCTGGAACTCCGCCAGAATGAACATGCGCACGGCTGAAGAGGGACGCGCTCTCTATCGCACTTTTATCTATCTTCTACGAAGACGCACCGATTCATCCGGAGAAAAGGATTACGCAAAGATTGCTTCGGTTTTCGAAGACGGGGCAAAGGTTTGTGCGTCTACTCATCAAGCTTTAAATGAACCGTTAGGTTGAAGGTGCTCTCCGAGTACTTCGGCAAGAACTGGGATCCGCAGGCGGAATATCGACGGAATCAAGCGTTCTTCTACTTCGACCGGCTCAAGGATGTGGAAAAGGTGATTAATTTGTTTTACTTCCAATTATTTTTTGAATTAATTGCTTATAAAATGTTATAATTGGTTGAGGGCCGAAAAGTATGGGAGGACATCCTTGCTTCCGGTGGTGGACGGCTTGCAGAGAGATGGCTTGAGGCTATTCGATTCGAGAGGTTCTATGGAGAGACCTGCAGGGCCCGCAAGCTATTCTACAAAGCAGTCAATTCTGTCTCCGATCACCCCCAGACTATCTTCACGGCATTCGTCCAGTTTGAAAGAGAAGAAGGAACTCTCGACGAGCTCTCCAAGGCACTCGAGAAGGTTATGACGATTCATGCATTATATTCATTCATCCTTTTCAGAATCAAGTTATTGCTTCTTTCTTTACACTTAATTTAATTAATGTGTATTTTTAGGTGAATTCACAAGCTCAACGGAGGGCAGAAATTGTTCCTGCCAAAGAGAAGGATAAGGAAAAGAAAGAGAAGAAAGGACAAGGAAAGGAAACTTCGGGAGGAGGAAAGAAGAGACCGGCTCAGCAAGGAGAAGGCACGCACTCAAAGAAAGCCAAGCTTGAAACGGTCACCACCTCTACCAGAAAGGGAAAGGAGCAAGAAAACAAGGCTGTCGACAAGGTTGAATTCGTGCTTTCCTTTCTTTCTATCCGTCAATATCTCTGAGCTGGAGAGGAGTTTAACTCTTTGTTGTAGGATGGTTTTGCGATGCCTTCGATGCCTGGACCAAAAGTCCCCGCCACTGCTCCTCGAAGTACGAGTTCCCTCGAGACTCCCTCTCCTTCTTCCTCTGCCTCTTCTTCCACGAATGGACACGGTAACTCCGACGATAAGAAGTGGACCATCTTTGTTAGCAATCTCGACTTTAAGGCGACTCCTGAGCAGATTAAGGAGGTTGTGCATTTCGAGTCTTATTGTCATCAAGCAATCGTTTCTTAACATGTTAATTCAATTTTGTGGCAGGTCGTAGATGGAATAACGGAAGTGCGATTAATGTACCGTGGGATGAGCAAACTACACAAGGGATATGGCTTCGCTGATATGGAATCGGAAGAAGCCTATCGCGTTGCTCTCACCAAGGTTAGCATTCATTCATGTCTAGAGGTACATGAAGACATTTGATGCAGGATCGCGTACCAATTGGAGGCCGTCCAATGTACATCGCAGAAGTGAAAGAGAAGGAACAGCGGGCTCCCTCTTTCAAATTCGCCGCTGGTCTCGAGAAGAACAAACTCTTTGTGCGTGGTGTTCATTACGACGCAACCGAGGAACAGATTCGCGTTAGCTTTCCATTTTCATTTTAACTCCTATTTTGTTGAGCAATCATGAATGAAATGAACGTATTGTTCCTTTTCTTGACTTTTTCCATTTCCATCCCTTTGCTTTCGCAGGAACTGTTTTCGCAATTCGGAGCAGTGCAAGATGTTCGTATCGTCACACACAAGTCAGGCCAGAAGAAGGGGGTTGCCTACGTGGACATGGAGACTGATGAGGGAGCCGCTGCTGCTTGCAAGGCAGTCGATCTTGTTCTGCTGGGTTAGTTCGGACAGCTCAGCTCAGTTGTGATTTTGAGTTTTAGTGTCTGATTTCAGAGCGAAAGCTGAACATTCTCCTGAGTAACCCTCCGAAGAAGAGCGCGCCAGGTTTGGCTGGAGAAGGAGGAAGGGCACCTGCACCCGGAGGGCGCATTGGCCACAGCTCCATGATCAACCTCGTCCCTCGCAACGTCATCCGCAAGCAGGCTGAAGACACTGAATCCCCCTCTGCCTCTACCGTCACGAAGAAGAATCTCTCCAATGACCAATTCAGAAATCTTTTTACCAAGAAGTAGTTGCATTTGTTTAGATGCTGTTTCCCCGTTTACCGTGGTTGTTGTGTTGTATTATGTTGTCCACATTATTTATCAGATTTCGCTAATATGGTAAACTTGTTTCTTCATTTTCAAAGGAGTATATTGTGTAACTCTCCTAAGGTTGTATGGCCAATGGAACGTTATCTCTGCCGCCACCAGTTTGGCTGACGTTATCTATGCCATTTTGAGTGGCGTAGGCCGCATGTTTTGGAATTGGAAGTGTGTAGAATCCTTTGCATAACCATCTGCAGGCATGAACGAGGGAGCGAGAGGAGATGTGAGTGAAGGAGACGACTCTGAACGGGCACTCCGCGCCCCCTTCGAGTACATCCGGCGCATGCCTGGCAAGCAGATCAGGAGCCACCTCGCTTCCGCTTTCAATCTCTGGCTCAGGATACCCGAAGAGAAGCTCAATAGCATTATGGGTTTGTTCTTCTTTGGAAAGAAGGCTCCTTCCCTGTCGTTGCTATCCTCCGTTATTCTTTTGTTCACTGCGATATTTAAGAGATCGTGGAAATGCTTCACAACGCGTCGTTAATGATCGATGATATTGAAGATTGTTCGATTCTTCGAAGAGGATTGCCAGTCACTCACAGGTTCTTTCTTCTTGTCACTCAAGATATCTCTTGAGTATTCCGCTTTCTGCGCAAGACTTTTTGCATCTGATGACAGTCTTTTCTTTAGCATCTTCGGTCAAGCCCGGACCATCAATTCTGCGAACTACATCTACTTTGTTGCATTGGAAGCAGCGGGGAGACTCGAACATTCCAAGGCCGTCTCGGTGTTCACTGAACAACTGCTTGAACTTCATCGAGGACAAGGGAAGGAACTCTTCTGGAGAGACACCGTCTGCTGTCCCACCACACAGCAATACGAGCGAATGGTCGAGCAAAGTTGGTTGAACCTGAATACTCTCTTTCTCCACATCCTCATTCATACTTGTATTCCGTTACATGGCTTTTCAGAAACGGGAGGTCTCTTCCTCTTGGCTGTTCGTCTTATGCAGTTGTTCAGCGAATGCACCCATGATTTCACGCCACTTCTCACGAATCTCGCCATCTTCTTCCAAATAAGGTTTGATTCGGCCTTATTCATTTTCATCGTAATATCTGCATTCGTATTGTTCGTCTGAATCCTATTCTCTAGTTATGCCCTTTTGAGAGACGACCTGCTGAATCTCTGTAGTGCTGAGATGGCTAAGCAGAAGACAGCAGCTGAAGATCTTACAGAGGGAAAGTTCTCATATCCCATAATTGTGGGACTCCAAGGGCGAAATCTGAATGATGACCAAGTGCTCAGTCAGTTATACACGTCTTTTCCCACCAACTGTGTTGATATAGTAGCTGTTTGTACATTATAAGAATCTTTTTTGAAGATATTCTTCGGCAACGGACGGATAACTTGGAAGTGAAGATGTACTGTGTCAACTTGTTACGCGAGAGAAACGCATTCGTGTTCGTTCTGTCTTATCTCTTAAAAAAATTTTTATTCCTTCAAATTTGACTAGATCCGGCATTTTTGTTCTTTTGTAGGACAACGAAGTCGCGTCTTGCAGAGCTGCAAAAGGAGATTGTTAACGAAATTTCACTTTTCGGAGGAAATACTAGAATTGAAGAAGTGATTGTTTTGCTGCAAAGAGAAATAGACGCGGCGCAGTAAGCATAGACATGTTGTTGTGGTTGTTTTTTTTTCTTTTAAAGTTCATTTTAGAATTATGTATGATTGTATAATGTCTTATGTTAGGACTTAACAGGTTTTATTTATTCATTGCTTTGTTGATGGTTTACTATACGGCTATTAAAGTTTTAAAAGATAAATGAACATATTGGAAGTTGATTTGTCGCTGTTAGTGTATTTCGGGTTAAATCCCTCCAGTGCCAAATATTTAATGATTTATCTGGCAAGTTGTGCTTCCGCGTGTGAATTTATACAAGTATGTAAGTATGGATTCGTTTTCTTTCTGTTTTGCTAATAGAATTTTTCTCCGCTGTTCTAGCGGGAAAGTGAAAGAACACGAGAGGGGAATAGTCCGTTTTATAGAGGATATGGTTGAGTTACTGGGTGAAAAATTGTCTCTCCTTCGTATTTTAGGATACATTGTCATCTTTTTTCAGCTACTGTGAGATATTGCGGAATTTTTTACCAGTGCTGATTTTTCAGCCTTCTTTTTCAATAATTGAATTCATGACGGCAATCTTAAAAACAGCAGTTATGAATTTTAGTTCAACCTCTGTGCTACTTGCATTTCTGCTTCCAAATCGTCCCTTTCTCCTCTCTTTCTCCCCTCTCTCTCTCTCTCTCTCTCTCTCTCTCTCGCTCTCTTTTCTTTAGCTCTCTCTCTTTCGCGTTCACTCTCTCTCTCTTTCTCGCGCTCTCTCTCTCTTTCGCGTTCACTCTCTCTCTCTTTCTCTCTAGCAGCTTCTCTTCACGGAGGACGAAGTTGATATCGCGGCTGTTCTTGGATCTGCTTTGTAATGTAAGAGGACTTCGATCGTTTTGAAAATCCTCTCACGTTGACAGACACTCATTCGGGTGCGTGTTTTATGCCCGGCCTGTCTTCAAGTCATTTGTGCTGTGTATTCGAGCTGAAAAGTTAGAGAGTGAGGGAGAGAAGAAGAGGAATAGGGAAATGCAATGCAAGATGCGCGTTCAACGGAGCGGTGTTGCGGAGAATGAATGTATGAATGACCGAGGCATGAGTCAAGTGGCGGAAGGTGAAAGAGAGAAAGAGAGGGAGGAGGTGAATAGAGAGAGAGAGAGAGGAGGTGAATAGAGAGAGAGAGAGAGTGAGTAGAGAGGCAGAGGAGAGAGTGAGTAGAAAGAAAGTGGCAAAGAGGGGCATGATGGGTGCTCCCCCATTCCCTTCTTCTTACTTGCCCCCTCCTCATCTACCATGCGCGTCCGTCTACTCGCAGAATCGGTGCTTCTTGCCTTTTGGCCCTTGGAGCGCTCGGGTTTCTCACCCTTTTGTTTTCCTATTATTCCCCTGTCATTAACGTTCTTCCCCTGCCTTACTCCCCCCGAATCGAGCCCACCATATTTGTGACGAGCCGCTCCCTTCCTTCGCTCTCTCTTTCTTTTCTCTTACCTTTTGCTTTCATTCTCCTTCAAAGACCGAAATTGTCCAGAATCTCTCTATCTCTCTCTCTCTCTCTCTCTCTCTCTTTCTCTCTCTCTGCTCTCTCTTTCTCTCTTTCTCCTTCTTTCACTCTATATCTCCACTCCTGATTTTCTCCTCTTTTCCCCACTGATTGTCTCTGTTTGCGCGACTTGGCTCTGCGACACGCCGAATCCGTGGTGCCCAGGTCAGTTAGAGTCTGCCTTTGCTTCTCCCCGCCAGCTCATCCCCTTTCTCTCTCTCTCTCTCTCTCTCTCTCTCTCTCTCTCTCTCTCTCTCTCTCTCTCTCATAGCTTCCGCTTGTCTTCATCATCCGCATTCTCATCACTGTCTCTAGCACAATCGATGTGCGCTTTCACTGGTATCTGTCCATCCATCTTCTCTAACAGCTTTACTGGTTCCCTGTCCTTTTCATCATCCATGTCTCTCTTTCTCGCTCTCGTTCTCTCTGTCTTTTATTTCTTCCATTCCTGCGCTTCTCTATCTCACAGTTATCTTCCAGTAACTGGCCCCTCTTGCGCCCTATTTCCTACTTGTGCTCAAGCAGCCGCGCCAATTTTTTTTTATCGTTTTCCATGGTTAGGCTATGCTTATGTCTTCCTTTTTGTCATTCTTTATTTTGCTCTCTTTCCTCTCCATTTTCGCTTTGTTTCCACTTTATTCCTTGCTTCTGTAATAAGCATACTCGGTTGGTAAAACAATCCGGTGCTTATAGAATATGGCCGAAATTTTTTTTTCAAGTGCTCAATTTGAGAAAGAGCGCCTGTCTATTATTTTGAATCTGCCGAAATTATAACAACAGGAAACTGAGCGTTTTTTTAATCATTACTCGTCATCAGCGATTCAGTCATAAAAGCCTTTTCTATTGTGAATACATCACTTTTCTATTACAGTGGAAGGAATTTGATTTAGCATTTATTTTGAAACCGAAGCGTCACTCGTGCCGATGGGAATCATATTTATAATCATTTCTCTGCATTTTTTTTTGCGATGTGTTTTAAATTTGGGATCGAGACTTGCAAGGCCCTTTTTCGCTTTCTCGAACTCTTCTTTCTCCATTCTTTTACCTTGACTCTGTCTCTCGCACACGCTCTCTCTCTCACTCTCTCCTCTCTCTCCCTCTCTCTCTCTCTCTCCTCTCCTGCGTGTCACTCTCCCTCATTCCTCCTCTTAACACGATGCTTTGAGAAATGGCAAGCGTAATAATAGAGGTCCTTTCGAACGTTTCGGCGGCTCTTCTGCTTGCTCATGGGATTATCCACTCGTGGACTGAGGACCTGGCAGCTGGCCAGAACGGGACAAGAGGGAGCAGGCAACATTCCGGCGCTCTCTCCCTCTCATTCTCTCTCTCTCTCATTCTTTCTCTCTCTCATTCTCTCTCTCTCATTCTTTCTCTCTCTCATTCTCTCTCTCTCTCTCTCTCTCTCTCACTCTTTCGTGCTCGCCCCTGCTCGCTCGTCTATATTCTGCTATTTCCATTCCTCTCATTCTCATCCTCTCATCTCGTTTTTGCTCCATTTCGCTGACTTAGCCGTCTCATCTATCTTGTTGTTAGCGCTTTTAATTTTTCCGCTTTCACCATCTTTTGCATGCTTCGACAGTCCCCGTGAATCGTCTTATTGCCTGTTATCTATAACACACTTAAATCTCTATTATCAATTGACTTTCGCTTCAATGCTTGGAAGACTTCCATGTTCTAGCCGACTCCCTTTCTTCATTTGCTGTTCCCTCTTCATCGAGTCTATCATTAAACTGCCTGTTTTGCTCGAATATCTCGATCAGTCATTCTTTTATTATAGGCTACTTCTGTTCTCGAAAAGTGACGATGCTTTGAAGGGAGCTTGGATTGCGTTGCTCAGCTGGGTTGGCAGCTGCTTCGATATCCCACGAGATGAGCATTCTCCAAGACATCCTCGCTACGGTAAACAACCTTTAGTGTTCAATTCTCGGGTTTCAGCTACCATCATTTGCATCTCTTATCTCAGTTATTCGTAGGGTGTAACTTGGGTCCAATTCAGTGGATATTTCGTTTGATTTGTTCTATTAAAAAAATATGTTACTCGTTATGCATATCTGACGATTTATTTAGATTGGTCATTTTAATTGCTTCCTTTAAAAAATAAGCAATTTTTTTTAGGGTCATGTGGAGCCAGAGTTGTTGGATGCTCTGGATGAAGAGCAGAAGGCCATGCTCTTCATTCAGATGAGACAAGAGCAAGTCAGTTTCTATGTCCAACTTCATTTCTTTTTCTTTTTCTTACACGATGTTAATATCCTGTCCCTTTAGGTTCGAAAATGGCTTGCAGCGGAGGCTGAACTTGAGAAGGATCCTCCCAAGCACAAGCCGAAGAAGAAGAGTGTTCGGTTAGTCCTTTAGAGAGCAGCTTTCTTTTCTAGAAATAATTTCTTTTATAGAAATTCACGAACAGAATCTTGATGTTCACTACTAATTCACTAATAATAATTTCTTTCAGGTGGCTCTTAGGCCAAGACAGCAGTGTCTGGGTCTGGGTTATGGGAGAGGCTCCGGGTGATAAATCGATTGGTTGGTCACTTGCCTTGATTGAAAGCGTTTGATTCAACCGTACTCTTTGAAAAATAATTTATATATATATATACGGTTCCTTTTATTCATGGTTATAAATCTTCGTACTATATCTGAAAAGCGATTCCTTGCAGAGGAGATGTTGGATGAGGAAGCGAGAGAAGAGGCGCGAGAGAGGGCTCGGCTTGAACTGGAACTGCAACCAGAAGAAGTGCTCAAGGCACAACTCGGGAACATGAGAGTCGGCGCCTCGGTTACGGTTTCTTTCGTAATTCAATCTCTCACTTGGAGATGGAACAAATAGTGCTGGAATTATTCACCTCAATCTACATACTAACCTTCTGAGATGTGGGTGGATATCTTTGTATGTTCATCTGCATTGCAGGATTCGATGTATGATGACGCGGACACGTTCTTCTCCTCCCCTCCCCCTCTGCTGCCCCCTCCTCCCCCTCGCGGAGTTCTCCGTGGCCAGCATCAGCCCCTCTCCTCCCAGCCCCCTTCGTGACAGCTTCTCTTTCCTACGGCGGCGTCTCTCCTGATTCCAATGGCACCTCCCCGAATGCTCCCATCATGACAACTACAGTATCCTCCTACAGTGTCCCTGTTCCAGAGACTGCCATTCTAGGCGCTCGGAATGGAAAGCCAAGCATACCTCCAAGACCGACCGGAGCTTCCAATCCTCCCCTTGTTGGTTCAACTCTTTATTTTTTACTTCTTTTTAGTTTTGTTTGCACTTTATTCTTGTAACTATTTTTTTAAATTTGTTTCTTCGATTTAGTTCCTAAATTTTGAATGCCTTTGTTTAGCCTTCGGAGATGTCTGAAGACGAATGGCAGAAGAAGCTTGCAGAGAACGGTTAACAAGTTTTCCCATCTTGCGCCCAGTATAAAATGTCTAATGATCGGTTTGAAAACATATGGAAGAGAACGGATCAGTTTGTCTTGCACCGAAAATGTTCAGTCCCAGAATTATAAGATATAAGACATATTAGTCAAATTCTGACTATTGCAGGTGTCAAGATGCGAGCTGGAAAATCTATGAGCCCAGAAGAAAAGAATGAGGAAATGCGTAAGAGGGAGTCTGAGATCTTTCAGAGCATCCAGGTTTTCTTTCCTTTCGTTTTCTTCTGAACGCATTTCTTTTCTCTTTCAAAGTTGACTTTTTTAATAGTACTATCTATCATCCAGGATCATCGGGAGCAGCTGCAAAGAGAAGCTGAAGTTGAATCGGAGAAGGAAAGGATTGCATGGGAGCTACAAGGTTAGCTCGTCTTCTTTTCTTTTCTTTGTCATCTCTTTTTATTTGCTGTCTTTTAGAAAGGAAGGCTAGGGAGGCTGAAGCTGCGATTCGCTCAATTGCTCAGAAGGCCCGCGAGCAGCACCGTGCTCTGCAGCTCAGAACTTCCACTTCCATTCTTCCCGCTCTCAAGGTTATTCTTTTTCTTTTCTTCTATTTTGATCACTCTTCTTTACATTAAATTGTTTGTTTTTTCAACCTTCATTCTCGCATTTGAAAGTGACTCATTTCTTTGCTTGGAAATGCTGCCATGAGATTTCTACAGAGGAAGAAGTATTTATAATATTATAAATGGAGCTACTTGCAGGACACTCGAGCTTCCAGTCTCCGCGAGGCAATAAAGAGCCTTCCACGACCACCGAAGCCGAAGAATCGTGATGCTATCATTGAATGGTTCCGGAAAGACGAATTGCCTCGTGGAACTGGTCTCGATCCCAAAACGAAAGCTCCGGCTCCATGGTTTCACGGTATTCATCTTCTCTTTTTTTTCGATTTTCTTAAAACATGAAAAATGAAGGACTATCACTATTTCTCGTAGGGATAATTTCACGCCAAGAAGCAGAGGGTCTATTGAGAGACAAGCCCAGCGGCTCCTTTTTGGTTCGCGTCTCCGAGAGGATTTGGGGGTTAATTATTCATTGATTTTAGTAATAACATTATTTTACATTTCAATCATGCTTTCAGGTATACGGTGTCCTATGTTGTTTCTCCTGGACAGTGGAAGCACTTCTTGGTCGAGAAGATTTTGGACGGCTATCAATTTCTCGGCACGAATCAAGTTGTCCACGAACAGCTCTTCGATCTCGTATCCTACCATGAGGTACTGCACTTTGAATACTTCCCTAACCATAAGTCACTTTGCCTCTCTCTCTTCCTGCCTATTTGTCTGTCTGTCTCTCCCTCCCTCAGTCCCTCCCTCCCTCTCTCTCTCTCTCTCTCTCTCTCTCTCTCTCTTTCACTCTCTCTCTCTCTCACTCTCTCTCTTTCTCTCTCTATCTCTATATCTCTGCAGACTGCTCCAATCACGATGAAGGGGAACGAAATCCTGAAGTGGTCAGTGGGGCAGAACCGTCGGCAGGCTGACTACTCCGAGTTGTTTCCTGAGCAAGTGTCCACTGGTTTCTTTTCTTCACTGTCTGGTAGACCCGCTCCATTCCGAATTTGAAAAGTGCCTCATTTATTTTATTTTATATTTTTTATTGTTTTTTATGCGGGCTTTTGATATGTGCAGAGGAGTTGCCTTTCTTTTTCTCTTGAGGAATGGTAGAAAGTCCGGAATGGAAACTTCTAGCGTCTCAATTTTGATCCTAGGCATATTGAATACAATTACTAAGTTGGAGATGAAGGGATATTGCGTAATGATAATTCTAGTTTGAATATATTTTTTAAAAAAAACATGTGATAACGGGACCGTTCTTAGATTTCGTTTTTTCAGCGAATTGCAATTTGCAGCTATATGTTCCTCGCTTCTTTTCCACCAATCAAATGCTCTGCTCAAACTTTACTAAATCATTCTGCCTATCAAGTTTCTTCTCCAGCGATTTTCGTACAGGTCTCTTTATCTGGTGATGATTTTCATTCTTTCTTTCGCTTTTTACAGCTTATTCACTGTTATTCCGCTGAATATTGCTCAGAATTGTAATAATTATCATAAGAAGTTGCCTACTTTGCATTACATCATACGTAATATAATAGTTCTGTGAATAAGAAATAAGCTATTTGTTGATCCATTCTTATGGTTGCATAACTAGTTCTCGTGACAATGTTGTATGTACATCGTGATTCGTACTGTACTCTTGCCCAGTTGTTCATCTGATGGCTAGAGATGCAAACTATAAATGACTAGGAATTCGTTCGGCCCTGTCTGATCGAGAACGATAAATGATATGAACTTTAGATGATATTTCTAAACATGCGGCTCGCATCCAACTCTGTAGTATATGTGTGTAAGATGAACGTGAAATATATTGGAGAGAGTGTAGCGGATGGAAGATGACATCTGAAGTGGGAGGGAGTGACCTCTTCTCCGTTGTCGGAGGAGGATTGGCCAGACTGGCCAGCCAAGACCTGGCAGCCAGTGAAGTCAGGAAGAGACTCAGGCTCTTTCAAAATCGCCTTGCAGGTGTGATTCTTGCTCTTTCTTTCTTTTATTTATTTATTTCTTTCTTTTCTTTCTTTCTTTCTTTCTTTCTTTCTTTCTTTCTTTCTTTCTTTCTTTCTTTCTTTCTTTCCTTCCTTTCTTTCTTTCTTTCTTTCTTTCTTTCTTTCTTTCTTTCTTTCTTTCTTTCTTTCTTTCTTTCTTTCTTTCTTTCTTTCTTTCTTTCTTTCTTTTCTTTCTTTCTTTTCTTTTCTTTTCTTTCTTTTCTTTCTTTTCTTTCTTTTCTTTCTTTCTTTCTTTTCTTTCTTTTCTTTCTTTTCTTTCTTTTCTTTCTTTCTTTTCTTTCTTTTCTTTCTTTTCTTTCTTTCTTTCTTTCTTTCTTTTCTTTCTTTCTTTTCTTTCTTTTCTTTCTTTTCTTTCTTTTCTTTCTTTTCTTTCTTTTCTTTCTTTTCTTTCTTTTCTTTCTTTTCTTTCTTTTCTTTCTTTTCTTTCTTTTCTTTCTTTTCTTTCTTTTCTTTCTTTCTTTTCTTTCTTTCTTTTCTTTCTTTTCTTTCTTTTCTTTCTTTTCTTTCTTTTCTTTCTTTCTTTCTTTCTTTCTTTTCTTTCTTTTCTTTCTTTCTTTTCTTTCTTTTCTTTCTTTTCTTTCTTTTCTTTCTTTTCTTTCTTTCTTTTCTTTCTTTCTTTTCTCTTTTCTTTTCTTTCTTTCTTTTCTTTCTTTTCTTTCTTTCTTTTCTTTCTTTCTTTTCTTTCTTTCTTTTCTTTCTTTTCTTTCTTTCTTTCTTTCTTTTCTTTCTTTTCTTTCTTTTCTTTCTTTCTTTTCTTTCTTTCTTTTCTTTCTTTTCTTTCTTTTCTTTCTTTTCTTTCTTTTCTTTCTTTCTTTTCTTTCTTTTCTTTCTTTCTTTTCTTTCTTTTCTTTCTTTTCTTTCTTTCTTTTCTTTCTTTCACTTTCTGATTATGTCGAATCTCCTTTTTCCACTTACGCTACCGAATTAATTGCAGTTGAAGTAGAAAATGGCGGCAAGAGCGGCGATTCGGAAGTGGTGCTGGTGGCATCTGCAATGACAGTGGTCACCATGAAAATGGTCGCCTTGCGGCTACTCAATGGTTAGTTCGCAAGACTATCATTCACATTTCTCTCTCCTTATCTTCTTTCGATTTTTAAATATGTATATATATATATAAATTTTTTTTATTTTGCCTTCTCTTCTCTCTATCACCTCTCTCTCTCCCTATCTATTTACTCTCTCTCTCTCTATCTTCTCTCTCTCTCTCTCTCTCTCTCTATCTATCTCTCTCTCTCTATCGCTCTCTCTCTCTCTCTCTCTCCCTCTCCCTCCCTTTCCCTCCCTCTCTCCCTCTCCCTCTTTCTCTCTCTCTCTCTCTCTCTCTCTCTCTCTCTCTCTCTTTCTCTCTTTCCAGAAGGTGTACTTTCCTCTTTGCTAATCGAGTGTTCTGATCTTCTGTCAATGGCACTTCAAGTTCTACAACGAAATCTGGCCAACCCCCAAGTGGTTCGTTTAATTTTAATGACCACTTTGTTTATCTCCTATTGATTAGAGAAGAGTTCTTTGTTATTGAAGATCTCCTTCGTGGAGTGGGAGTCAGTGCGGAGTCTTCTCTGTACTCTCCTCTCTGTCATGGACTCTCGCTCCACTCTTTCTACGGATGCCCCGCCCACTCTCGACTCTCCGTCTCTCGATAGATTCCTCCACATGATTCATTCTCTTCTTCGTTACTGTATCTCCAGTCCACATCTTTCATCAGGTTCCACCACTTCCAGTCATCTATTTCATGTTGTGCAGATCTTTTTAGGTGATAAGGTGGTATTTTCTTTACTTTCACATGGTGGAAGGAGGTATTCGCTGTAAAAAAAAACACTTCAGTTTTACGAGAAATAGATGGCAAAATAGAACGTTAGATGCACACAATGATAGGATATTGCAGTTCATTCATCTGAAGTCATTGTTCAGATAGCGCTGATAAAGAAAAGAAAAGATACTTAATTCAGAACTACACAGCGAGTCGTTCCTAGCTGGCTTTGGCAAGATCATTTCAGTTCTTCTTGAAATATTCTCAGCTGAGGAGCGAGAACCCGCATTGAGGTTTCTTCTTCCTGTTTTATTATTATTCGCGTACAGTAATGTCCCCAAATTGTAGGAGAGATTCGCTGGCTTCTCTGGCCCTTCTATTTCCGATAGCCGACTGCTCTCCTCTTCTTTCTCTTCCTGCTCTGGCCACCTTTCTTCCTGGCATCCTCTCACAGTTGTTCACATTCGCTTCAACATCGGCAACAGTGAATGTTGACTTATTAGAGATATCAATTGAGGTTAGCATTTCTTGATATGAAAGTGTAACTGTCCTCTTCTCTACCATTCCAGCTCTTCGCTGACTTAGTCCAAGCGGCTCTTTGCTCTCCCTTGGAGACCGGAGACGATTCAAGTGATGTTACGCCTGGTCTTCCCGTAAGAAGGACTCAGAAATGGAAGCAAGAAATGATGGAGCAGATCAAACCATTTGTCAGTTTTTAGTCTCTTATTCTTTGCTCTTCTTATTGTAATTACTTGTGATCTCATTGTACTATTGAAATGGAAACGGCCGCAGGTGGTGCGACTACTAGCTGTGCTGTCCACTCACAGGGACTCGTCAATCCGACTCACTCTCCTCCGATCTCTCGGCTCTCTGCACGCCTCCCTTCCCGATCTCGATCTGGCTGAGCCCTTGCTGGATACGCTTCTTCTGCTTCAGAGCGATCTCGATCTTAAGTATATTTAATTGACTTCTCTTCTCACTTTGTAACTACTGTAATCCTCAGAGTGGTGGAGGAGAGTGCGAGACAAGTAGCGAGCTTCTCCGAGACTACTCTTCATGACTTTGCCCTATGCCGTCTCTCCGAGTTATCCCTCCGCCTTCCCATTACAGTTCGCACTCGAACGAATGCTGACTCTCTTCTGAAACAGGCAAACTTTTATATCAAGCATTTCTTGCGAGAGAGAGAGAGAGAGAGGGGAGAGAGATCTGTGTATACTGTAGATATGTGGTGTGCTGCGTCTGCTGGGATGTTCGGGTGTGACTTTGTTGGCAGAGAGGGCGGACGAGTCGCTGCTCCGTCTCTTCCAGTCGACTGCAGCTTCTCTCCGCATCGACCTCAGACGTCTCGCTATCTCTTCGAATATCGACTCATTTCCACTAATGCATGGTCTGAAACTTCTTATTGTTTTAGAAGAAAATGAGATTCCTGCTTAGAATTTCTGTGTTCGATTCCTCTTGAATTCGGCCTGGAAATGAGATGGTTCGATGAGCTTGCCGCTGTTTTGTCTTCATCTCACCAGGTTGGGGAAACCATGAAGATCCTACTATTTCTGTAGAATTTTACCTACAATTGTATGAAATTACAGCGTCTGTACAGTTAATATAAGATAAGTGACGAAGATGTTCTTTGATTCGTTGTAGGTAGTGCAGATGCTAGTGGACATGCTGCCAAGAGCAGCGGGGAGTGAAGAGACGGCACTCCTCATCCTGTCTTCACTCGTTGTCTGTCACCTCCCATCCGGAGGACATGACCATTATCTGGCTTGTCTGGCCGACCACTCTTGTCGTCTCCTGGAAGGCGTGGTCATTGAACCACTTGAGAAAGACTCCGTTGTTGAAGGTTTCATGATTAAAAAAATTTCTCTCTCCAATAATTGTCGTTGAGATCTGAGCCGTGCGCACAGCAGAGAAAGTTGCCGCGCCGCAGCCGCGCTCTCCGCCATTGGCACGGCCACTGCTGCACTTTCTAGCCCAAGGAAACGAAAAGTGGTATGTCCTCTTAAGTCAGAGACACAGTATATAGCATCCAGTTATGAAAAGCAATAAACTCCTTAGGGAAAGCGAAACGAAGAGAGAGAGAGAGAGAGAAAGAGATTGGGAGAGATTGAATTAAATATGCATAATTCAGCTCCTCGTCTCCGTGCTCTACGTTTTGCTTGAATGGTGTTGCTCTGAGAACTTCGTTGTTTCCGAAGCAGCCGAAGCAGCTCTCTCGACAATTGCAAAGGTAAAAGCAATCGACTCCATTCGAATCTACAAAGGAATAAGATAGTAAGAAGATTGTTTTGGTTTTTTCTTAAGAAAGGTGAGCAGTCAGTGGCTGAGCTGCTTCTTGATCATTCTCCTCTGATTGTCAACAGAGTCGCCCTCATCACCAGCAGACAGGTCTCGCCCTCTCTCCCTTCTCTTCTCTTACTTCTCTTGCTCTCTCTCGCCTCTTCTCTTACTCTCTCGTCCTCTCTTCTCTTACTCTCTCTCGTCCTCTCTTCTCTTACTCTCTCTCGTCCTCTCTTCTCTTGCTCTCTTTCGCCCTCTCTCCCTTCTCTTCTCTTACTTCTCTTGTTCTCTCTCGCCCTCTCTCCCTTCTCTTCTCTTACTCTCTCTCGCCCTCTCTTCTCTTGCTCTCTCTCCATTCTCTTCTCTTGCTCTCTCTCTCTCTCGCCCGCTCTCCCTTCTCTTCTCTTACTCTCTCTCGCCCTCTCTTCTCTTACTTCTCTTGCTCTCTCTCGCCCTATCTCCCTTCTCTTCTCTTGCTCTCTCTCTCTCTCTCTCTCTCTCTCTCTCGCCCTCTCTCCCTTCTCTTCTCTTGCTTCTCTTGCTCTCTCTCGCCCTCTCTCCCTTCTATTCTCTTGCTCTCTCTCTCTCTCGCCCTCTCTCCCTTCTCTTCTCTTACTTCTCTTGTTCTCTCTCGCCCTCTCTCCCTTCTCTTCTCTTACTCTCTCTCGCCCTCTCTTCTCTTACTTCTCTTGCTCTCTCTCTCTCTCTCGCCCGCTCTCCCTTCTCTTCTCTTACTCTCTCTCTCGCCCTCTCTTCTCTTACTTCTCTTGCTCTCTCTCGCCCTATCTCCCTTCTCTTCTCTTGCTCTCTCTCTCTCGCCCTCTCTCCCTTCTCTTCTCTTGCTTCTTTTGCTCTCTCTCGCCCTCTCTCCCTTCTATTCTCTTGCTCTCTCTCTCTCTCGCCCTCTCTCCATTCTCTTCTCTTACTTCTCTTGTTCTCTATCGCCCTCTCTCCCTTCTCTTCTCTTACTCTCTCTCGCCCTCTCTTCTCTTACTTCTCTTGCTCTCTCTCCATTCTCTTCTCTTGCTCTCTCTCTCTCGCCCTATCTCCCTTCTCTTCTCTTGCTCTCTCTCTCTCTCCCTCTCTCCCTTCTCTTCTCTTGCTTCTCTTGCTCTCTCTCGCCCTCTCTCCCTTCTCTTGCTCTCTGCAGTACGTGGATTGTCGTTGCACTCGCGCCTTCTCTGCTCTTCTGGAGCGCATTCCTGCCGAAGGCTCTTCCCTCTTCCCCAAGGCTCGTCTTGTTGTCGATGATCTCCTCGCCACTCTCGACAGGCACAATCTGGTACGAAGTCATTAGAACAATTCCTAATTACTATCAATGTCCTCTTTCCCGCTCTCCGCACGCACATTGCAATCTGTCACCCTCTCTCTCTATCTCTTCTCTCTTCCTCTCTCACCCTCTTGCTCTCTCTCTCTCTTTCTCTCTCTCTCTCTCTCTCTCTCTCTCTCTCTCTCTCTTTCCAGGAATGGAGTATTTCTATTATGCGAGTAATTCGATCCTTCACGAGAGCGATGAATCGTTGGTTTCCGAACGTTCGCAGCATTGAATTGAACGAATCAACTTTTGTGAAAGGTTGGCGTTGTTTTATATTAATCCAAGTTAAAACAACGTCAAAAATGTTGCCTAAATTTATGGAAATGTGGAATACATTTTTGGAGCGGGCGAAGCGGAAGCTGAAGATCCAGAAATGCCTCCGCTCGAAGCAGAAAACTCTGCTGTCGCAGCAACCGAAGAAGATGAAAAGAAGCCCCCGCCAAGAGAAGTCGTCGTCATGGAAGGAATTCTTAAAAGGTTTTACTTTGTTATTTTGTAAGGATGAATGGAAGTGATCTAATACAATGCAGGACGAAGCATCTGCTCTCCTCCATCCACTTCCCTGTCCGGGTTGTTGTAATGGAAGTTCTTTGTGAAGCTCTCTGGTTCGTGCGCAATTTCGATGACATACTTCTGCCTATGGTGCACCAGGTTTGGAATTCGTCGAGCATCCAGACGAGATCAAAACATTGCCTTCCAGAACTGGGCAGGTCTACTGCAACGATTTGACGACATCGAAATGCTGAGCAGGGCTGCAGCTGTTCAGGTTCGTTATGTGGTGCTAAAAAGTAAAGAGTGAAGGATCAGAGGAGAAATGAGAGACCAAGTGAAGAAAAGGAAGATGAATGGGAATGTGCTTGAAGGTTGTTCTTCGAATGGCGAGAACATCTCACTCATTTGTCTACCGCCGCCTGATGAGTGAGTGGTGGCCTGGAGTGGAACGGTGGATGAAACAGCAGCTTTGCCGTCCTTCTGCCCACTATTCTCATTCTTCTCAGTACAAATACCTAGCAGCTCTTCTCACAGCGTCAGTTTATTCATTGTAACCAATTTTTTTTTTAATATTTTTCTAAATTTTAATGTTGATGTCGGATCGCTTATTTAGCATGGGCGAATTGTGGAGAGAGGCGGAGATACGCAAGGGAGAAGCTGAGAGGGTGCTAAGTGTCCTGGACGGATTCGCCAAGTCAAAGAAGCAGCCTCCTCATCTCCGGCAATTGGCTTCCTCTGCCTGGCAAGAGATCAATGACCATATCAACCTTTCCTAACTAACATTCCAAGTTGTTAATTTTGTATGTCTTGAATAAACGGGTTCAGCGTGCATTTCATATCTTAACTATGTTACCATGACGATGTTTTGTTTTGATAAAAAATATTACGATGTCGTAGTTCTAGAGTGTTGCTACTTTGTGTGAATTCGCTGCGATCTACTGGTGCATTCAAAGAGAAGAAGAAGAGAGGTCCTTGTAGATGTCGTCGACGGGTGGAGAAACAACAGCAGAAGAGGTGACTAAAGCATCCCACCTGCTTCCTCTGGCATTCAGTGGCCGGGTTGTCTCTGGCTTTGGCAGGGGAGGCAAAGAACTCGGCTGCCCGACTGCCAACCTGGATGAGCAGGCCATAGCCTCTCTGCCCTCGCAGCTGCCGGCTGGGGTGTACTGGGGAACCGGCCGGGTCAACCGGGGCGAGTCCATCGGATTCGTCATGAGCATCGGATTCAACCCCCACTACGGCAACACTCGCAAGACGATGGTGCTACCGACCTGTGTCACTGCCTACACGCTAAAACCATTCCGGATTCTAGGAGGTCCACTTCCTTCGCAAAATGGACGACTTCTACGGTAGCGAGGTCGATGGAACCATCCATGGATTCTTGCGTGGGATGCAAGCTTTCGCCGGATTGGGTTTGCCATTTTTCTTGTCCGAGAAATTTTATGGCTTACTTCCGAAATCATTGCAGACCAACTCATTGCTGCTATTGAGGCGGACAAGCGAAATGCCCAAGAGCTTCTCAGCAAACTGTGAATCCCCTTGTGAAAGTAGATAGTTCGTTTTCCGAATTTTGTTAGGTTTCCCGATGTTCTCAGAGCGAGCTTCCAGTTATTATTTCGGTTGTGAGATTGCACTTGCATAATGCAATATTTTGTCCTGGTGATGAGTCGCGACTTTCATGTGTTACCATTTACCTTTGTGATAAGGCGTCAGTCATTCTTTAGCTGGCTGATAAAGCACACAAGACGAGAGAGGAAACCGTCGGCCAATTTGTGAACATGTCAATCAAAAGCAGAGGTCTGCACGTCCCGGATAGAAAAGCAGAGGGGATATGTACAGTACATGATGAGATCAAAGATACGGTAAGAGGAGACGGCATGAGGGAATCTCGTTACGCGGCCTTCGAGCACGTAACAGTGTACGTCTTCTTGTTCATCTCGAATCCTTGAACGGACATAACAATATCTCTTGCACAAGTACACGAAACAACTAACTGACCACCCTTGAGAGCACAAGGGAAATGGAGAGTGCGGCTCTGCACTGGGATGGAGGCACCCTTCTTATGGCAGGCATGGCAATTCTAAACAGAAACAACCACACAGAAAACCAACAGCCCTAGAAGATAGAAAGAGAACTTTAGATGACTGGACTGACCTGCTTCCAGAAGAGATGAAGCTGTCTCTCCAGATTTTCAATTCGTCTGCTGCAGAGGAAGAGACCGGGAGACCAGAGAGCGCACTCCCCGTGCACCCAAGCATCCAGCAGGTGGCGACCAGCATTCTTCTGACCCTGCAGGAGTCTCTCTCGCTATCTCTTCACACCCCAATCCTGTTAATACGGAATACTTCATACATATCATAACCATAAATAGACAGAGTGCTGTTCTCCAATTAATAGGAGAATGAAAGTGTAGCCGATGCCGTCCGGATGGATTGAAGTGTCAGTCAAGGGCTGACCACTAGGAAAGGGAGAAGGAGAGAAGCTGAGACCGAGACAGACCTCGCCCTCGCCAGATTGGCATGCAACTGGACGAAGCAGTGATAGCAGAGACTGACTGGCAGGCGACCGGCCAGGCAGCTTGCCATAAAAGAGAGGGAGCAGACGGAGAGACACGCACTCAGTCCGTCTTCTCCCTCCAGCAGCATGAGACTCCTCGTGTTGCTCGGACTGGCAGTCGTCGCCTTCGCGGCGCGTTCCACTTGGAACGACAACTTCAGCCGTCACCAAATCCGCGACTCTGCCTTCCGCCAGGGGAACGAATACCGCTACCGGTTTGATGGACAGGTCAGCCATTAAATTTAGAAGAATTCTATTCTATCTTTTCATATTAATTTGCATTACAAAATGATTTTTTTTCATACACAGGCTCATTTTAATCAAATATACGAGCGCATTTTAGTTAAGTATAAAATATTCCATATCCACTGATGCGTGCTTTTAGATTGCGAATGGCCTTCCCTTGCCGTCATCGCAGCAGGCGATGACCCGCCTGATCGGTGAGGTTATCGTGGCCTTCGAGTCGCAGTCCACAGCTCTGCTCCAGATCGACAAGATCACCGTCGGCACTCTCCAGAAGGAGATCGGGGACAGCCAGAAGATCCAGCCCTTCGGTCTCTTCGAGAAATTCGAGATGAACAAGGTACCACTCCTTCCTTCTTTTATTGTGGTAAAAATAAATGTTGCCACTGTTATTGAATAAAAAAAACAGGAGCTATTATCCTCTAGGACCATGAGAAGCTTCTGAGCCTCCCGCTGCGCTTCCGCTACGACCACGGCCTGGTCTCCGAGATCGAGTTCGACGGTGAGGACCAGCCCTGGTCAGAGAACATCAAGCGCTCCATTCTCAACATGCTCCAGGCATGCTTCAGCGCATACTTATTTGATAGAATAATACACACAGTTTCACAATATATATTTCTTATATCTCAATTATGAAAGTTCAGGTGAACATGGGCAAGCAAGGAGTGCGCGAGGAGCAACTCGGCGAGATGGAGAGCAGCCGCAGCATGAAGCAAAACGAGCAGGGAGAGGTCTTCACTGCTCAGGAGAAAACTCTCGAAGGAGAGTGTGAGACCGTCTACACCATCGTGGACATGAAGAAGAGCTTCGACAGACTCGAGGACAATGACTACGAGCAGAGCGACGTGACCAAGGGACAGAAGAACGGGCTCCGCGTCACCAAGTCCATCAATTTCGAGAAGTGCAGCCAGCGAGTCGGAGAGCGCTACAACTACCGCTTCGGAGACGAGTGTCCGTCTTGCGAGAAGAAATGGCAGGGAGAGCAGCGCAACGTGGAGTCTTCCTCGGTCTTCAATTATGACATCGTCGGAACCCCCGAGCAATTCATCATCAAGCAAACCGAGACCCGCTCCCAGTACGTGTATGCCCCGGCCAACCAGCAGACTGCTTTCTTCAAGACCACCGTAACGGCCCGCCTCGTCCTTATCAACGTCGAGCAGAAGAAGAGCACGATCCAGATGTCCAAGACAAGCAAGAAGGAGACGCTCCTCTACAACAACGAGTGGAATGAGCTGAAGGAGAAGTTCCACATGACAGGCAACGAGGAGTTCATCCGAAACACGCCCTACCCAGACATGAAGAACAAGCACGAGATTGTTGTCCGTCTCCTCAAGAACATCGTGAAGGACTCTGCCAGCCGTCGCTCAGAAGTCGACACTGACCCCAAGGGCGTGGAGCTCTCGGCGCCGCACTACATGGCTCGCCTCGTCAAGGTTCTTCGACTCGTCACCAAGGAAGAGATGTCGAAGATTCACAGCGAAGTGTGCGAAAACAACCAGATTGACGAGTCTGAGAAGATGAAGGAAATCCTCAACGATGTCCTAGCCCTCGCAGGTACCAAGGTGACTGTCGATCACCTAATCCAGAAGATTCGCGCACGTCAGGTCAGCCAGGCCCGCGCTGCCTTTCTTCTGCAGAACCTGGCCAACATTCGCACTCCATCTCAAGAAATCATCGGATCCCTCACCTCGCTTTGCTACGAGCAGAAGCACCAGCCAGCCGTTCGCCAGACTTGCTGGCTCACCGTTGGCTCTCTCATGAAGGGAGTTTGTGGTGAACAGCGCGATAAGCTCGCCACTGAGGTGACCAACGGTAGAAAGGAGAAGAAGCAGTGCAGTAGCCAACTCAAGCAACAGTTCATCAAAGAGCTCACCCAGCTCTTCGAGAAGGCTGAGACTCGCTACGAGAAGATTCTCGCGCTCAAGACCATGGCGAACACCGCCATCGATTTTGCCGTCTTTCCGCTCGAGAAGCTCATCAACGACTGGAAGCAGGAGAAGACTATCCGCCTCGAGGCTATCGATGCTCTTCGCCAGCTGCGTTCCATCATGCCACGCAAGATCCAGAACATTCTGCTGCCAATTTACAAGAACGTTCAGGAGCATCCTGAAATCCGCATTGCCGCATTCAACCAGATCATCCAGACAGTTCCGGAACGCATGGTCATCGACCAACTCGCGCAGCAACTTGACAAGGAGCCTTCGCGCCAGGTCGTGTCCTTCGTTTACTCTACTCTCCAATCCTACGCTAAGAGCGAGATCCCCTGCGAGAAGCGCATGGCTGACGACATACACTCCAGCCTCCAGTTGGTGCGTGTGCAGCCACCAAAGATGTTCGACTCCCGCTTTGGCCGCTTCCCAGTCTACTCCGAAAACTACAAGAGCGCTGCATCCCTTGACTGGGGTGTTCTCTTCAGCAACGACTCCGTCCTCCCCAAGGAACTTCTTCTCAAGCTGGAGACGGCATTCGCTGGCCAGTGGCAGAAGTACCTTGCACAGATTGGAGTATCCCAACAGAATGTTGACCAGTGGTTGGCTAAGCTTCTGAAGGTGATCGATGAGAAGGGCTTCGAGCAGCTTATTGTTCGTGGCAAGCGCAGCTCCAGCCTCTTCCAACCGGCTGAGCTTCTTAAGAACCTCTTCCAGAAGCTCTCAATCCAAGGCCGTCAGCTAGGACAGCCCGACCAGCAACCTCACATGATGATGTACATTCGTTACCGTGACATGGACTACGCACTCCTCCCCATCAATGAGCAAGAACTGCCAGATATGCTTAAGAAGATTGTTCGCAATGGCCGCATCGAAATTGATGAGCTGGAACAGGTGCTTGCCCAGGGCTACCGCTTCTCAAGCATCTATTCCACTTTCGTGTATGAACGCTCCCGCAAGATCGTCACCTCTATGGGTATCCCGGTTGTGGTCAACACCAAGATGCCAACTGTGGTCTCACTGAGGGGCCAGATCAACATTGACCTGCAACCCAGGAGCGGACAGAAGATCGATGGCATCAGAATGCGCATCAACGCTCAACCCAGCATCGCAACAACTCATGTGACCAAAATGCAGACTTACCTCCCCATTGTCAGCCAGGGAATCAAGCTTCTTCACTCCGCTCAGGTCAACGCTCCCATCAATATGATTGTCGAAACAAACTGGGCTAGGAAGTTCGAGATCAAGATGAAGATCCAGGCTCCACAGAACAATGTCCGTTTCATGCAGATCCAATCTCGTCCTGTCACTTTCATGAAGGTTTGGCCTGCTGGCTCCGTTCGCGCTTACATTGAGCCGAAGGAGCAAACGGTTTACGTTCCACAGCTGAAGAACGTCATTAAGAGCCTCGATTCTCAGTACATTTGCAAGGTGTCTGACCTCACCTTCAAGATCGATGGCCACATTCACGGACACTTCTGGCCGACTGGATCACTGAAGAAACTGATCCCATCTGCATTCATGGCAGGTGAAAACACTCTCGAAGTTGCGGTCCTGCCCACGCCGCACACGCCTAAGGAGTACGTTATGACTATCGAACTCGAGGCGCTCAACGATCAGATCGTGATGGAGAAGCCAGAGAACTTCCAGGAGTTTTACGAGAAGGATAACAGCAAGCACTTCCAGAGGGAGCAGCTTGGAGACTACGACCATGAGCATGACTCTCACCGTGTGTCTTCGTTCAAGACATACGTCAGGAACTTCCAGTCGACTGGAGCCATCTCCAACCGCCTTCGCCTTAGCGCACAAACCATCGGCGGCCAACAGAACAAGAATGCACAGATCGAGATGCGCACTGTCTGCGACAACTGGATGCGCTTCTGCAAGATTGAAGTGGACGCTCGGCGTAGTCCCCTCGGAGAAGAACGCCAGCAGTGGACTGCCTCCGTTCGACTTGAGAGCCTCTACCCCGAGCTGCCGTCAACGCTGTTCGACCTAAAGGAACAGAAGCATCGCGAGTACACGGCGACGGTTATGGCCAAGTGGGGCTCCGAGCAGAAGAACAACGTCGACATAAAGATCCAGGGTGAGCAGAACAAGCAGCAGATGGCTTGGATCCGACGCCTTCAGCAGCAGAAGCAACAGGGCAAGGTACCCGAGCTCTCCGTCCTTGAGGAGTACTCGCAGCTTCTCGAGGCATCCATGCTCAACCAATACAAGGCGGTTGTCAACTACAACATCAATTCACAGAAGGTGAACGGCATGCTTGAAAAGTGCTTCTCGCTGCTTAAGGCCTACACTCTCCTCAGTACGGAGATCGAGCCCGTGAACAACCAGCACGGTCGCCTTCTTGCCCAGCTTACCGTTGAGCCAGAGACCCGCCAGTACGTCAACGTCACCATTGAGACCCCTCGCGAGCTTGTCAAGGTCCAGGACATCCGCCTTCCGTACCCTCTTCGATTGGTCAACATCCGTCGCCAATATTCTTCGGTCAATTCCATCAGTCAACTTGGAGACGTGCTCATTGAGAGTCAACGCGCTGAATGCCGCGTCCAATCAAACAAAGTTAACACATTCGACGACGTGACCTTCCGCGCCCCGATCACGACCTGCTACTCCGTCCTGGCAAAGGATTGCTCCGACCGCAGCCAGCCTGAATTCGCTGTTCTTATGAAGAAAATCCAGAACAATAAGGATGAGAAGAAAATCAAGATCATCAGCCAGAAGCACATCGTTGAAGTTGAGAAGAAGACGAACAATGGCGAGATTATCGTCAAGGTTGACGGCGAAAAGATCCAGGACGAGCAGAAGCTTGCGAAGATCGGGTGTGTATAACATATTCAACTTTTAAAAATAGAATTCATCGTAGCAATTTGCTGTTTTTAACCAAACTAGAAACGACAGTTGAATGCATAGCTGGTTTTAGAGTCTACAAGCAAGGAGACAGCTTGATCAACGTCCAGCTCCCGCAGGTTAACGTTCAGTTCGACGGCTACACCGCCGAGATCAAGCTGAGCGAGCTTTACAAGAGCCAACAATGCGGAATCTGTGGACACTACGACGGCGAGCGACAGAATGAACTGCGAAAGGCAGACAACTATCTTACAGGTATAAGCATTTCTTCAACATTTGAAAAAGTTGGGAAAGACAATTTTTCTTTAATCACCGGCGCGAGAAAACTTTAATGGTAATTCGTAATCAACCAACCACAATGGGCATATTCAGATAACATCGAGGACTTCCACCGCAGTTATCTCGTCACCGAGGATGAGGAATGCGATATGGACAATGATGTTCTCTCGCAGAAGAGGAACTACGAACTTCTCTCCAAGGAATCGAGCAGCAGCAGCAGCAGCGAAGAGGATGACCGCAACGAGAACTCCGCCTTCAGCGAGATGAAGCCGTGGAAGAAGAACAACGCTAAGTTCCAGCAGCACAAATACGACGACGACAACAACAAACTCACTGGTAAGCAATATTTTAAATTCCAGGTATAAAGATATAGTTGGATTCAAGTCAGCAGCAGTTCATTAAAATGTTTTAAGAGCCGCTGGAGAAGACGCGTGTGATCGAGTACCCGCACAAGATCTGCTTCTCGAAGCAGCCGGTCCCCGAGTGCCCCCGCAAGAGCTACGACCAGGACAAGTCCGCCAAGCAGATCCACGTCAGCACACAAACAACCAAATCAATATTCTCTCTACGATTGAAATGTCTACAGGTGAGCTTCGGCTGCATGCCACGCTCGTCGCAGGAGGCCTCTCGCCTTCTTCGTGAGGCTCGCCACAAGGTCATCCTCACCACGGACCTCGAGGAGTCCTTCGTCCAAACCCTCGATGTCCCAACCTATTGCATCGTCTACTAAACAGTCGTAACCTCTCTCCTCCCATCTTTCTTGTCATATTT
Organism: Allodiplogaster sudhausi; assembly: GCA_945643635.1. NCBI lineage: Eukaryota > Metazoa > Nematoda > Chromadorea > Rhabditida > Diplogasteridae > Allodiplogaster > Allodiplogaster sudhausi. Next base: position 2,847,687 of record CALZFC010000015.1, read on the forward strand.
TTTTTTAGAGCGCATGACTAATTATCAGCCAATAAGTTAACACTGTTTAAAAATAAAACAATCATGTGCACTCCTTTCATAATCCTTACATGTGAGAGGAAAAATAACAAAAGGTCACCTTTGGCTTTGGTACCAAGAATTCCGGCCAGTTGTCATCGTCGATAGAAACGTAGTAAGGCCCAAAGAGATCTCCCAAAGGATCGCGACAAGCTCGTTCTTGGCAGATCGCACAGACATATTTCGAAGAAAGTGACGGCTCAGTATCAACCTGAAAGAGAAACGAATGGACAAGATCATCAAAATAGTAAGAAAGACGTTGATTTACCTGATACATCCTATTCATCTGATTCTCTTCCGCTCGCGTGATTACATTGTTGTGAGCGGCCGAATTGACAAGTTTGGAAACCGTATTTGACTGAATCTGAAAAGATATGTTCATATAGTTCATCTCAACGTCTACAGTATTCCTAATACGCGAAATCAAGATACACCAACATACCTTGATTACAGATGATTCTTCGTCCTTCCTTTTCTTTTGAAACTTCTTCTGGATTAGATTCTTCATCTGCCGATCTTCCTCTGAACAGATACCTTTAGAAGTGGTTAAATGAGTTATTTTAATAGTCCAAAACCTACGAGGGTCGCATGAAATGTACAAAACATCAAAGGCCCCCGTTGATTGAAAGTAGCAGCTGAGGTAAGCAAGTAGCTGAAGTAGCAGCTGAGGAAAGCCTAATGCACAAGAGCCTAGTTCTCTACCGAAGAATTATACACAAGTTAAAGAAACGAGGATAATTGAGTAATGAGAATAATAAGAATATATCGATAAATCCAAACTGAGAGAGAAGAGTTAGAGAGGGAGCGGAGTGAATGGTGTCCCGCAGAAGGGGCAGAGGCCGCAACAACCCAATGCAGAGGATGCGGGAAGCTTTGTGGTACTATTTAGTTATTCCTGTTCCAGAGACAAAACCCTCTGCACGAATTGGGCGTTTTGCAGAAGGAAGAAAAGTTGACGAGCCTTTCAGAATTTAATTTCATATATGTCGCAATGTGAATCTCAGATGTAAACCACAAAAGAACCTGGCTGCATGGCAAAATTCGAATGAACAATTTAAGCTTGAAAAAAACCATCTATGTCGTTCCTCTTCTTAGTGATTTTTCTTCTCTTCTTGTGAGATCTTGGAGATTTCCCAGTCTCGCTGGTGCTCGCTTTCGGTATTTTAATGCCGCTCATTCTGAAAAGGCATAGTGTAATGCGGAAGGCAACGAAAAGCAAATGAACCAACAATACGAGAATTCATTGAAAAAAACATGCGCAGTAATTTGCGATGAAATAAAACAAGACCACATTTATTTTTAGTGCTATACGGTACTGTCCGTCCTCAATTTTGTTAACATCTTCAATCCATTTGAAATTCTGAATCAGCCTAATTGATTAAAAGTCTCGCCAGTTTGTCCAAACCTTTTTCTTAATCCCTATAGGGAAAAAAACCCTAACTAGGCCTAGTTAGGGTTTTTTTCTCGTTAGTCTTCCACATTCTGCATGCATGTCTCGTCGGACTTTTATCAAACAGTGGATTCCCAACAAAGAGCGGTCGAAAGGTGGATTCGAGTACCGTCGGGTGGTTAGTTCCTACTGAATTTTAAAACGAATTGAAAAGTTTTTATTTTAGAACCACCAACGTCGCGAAAAGAGCCCGGTAAGAGAGCGAGATGACTATCGCTCTGTGCACAGAATACGCGAGCTAAATGAAGCGACAGCCCTCCCAAAGGGGCCAGTCTACACCTTCAGACGTGCGCTTATTTCTTTCATCTCGTTTAATTTCTTATGTTAGTCACGCATCTTTAGAAACGAACAGACTCGCTTTCAAGCGGGCTCCTGCGGGAAGAGACCCTGATGAGCCGCCAGCTCGGCGACTCCGTGGCCGAGCCCCAGCGGGGCATCTGGTTGGCATGTTTCACAACTCGCGAAAGTCACTTCCAGTCTTCGATGACGTCACCGACACCATCGACCGCAATGTTAGCAGACTAATCTAACAGTTGGCAGATCTTGATTTCGCTTAAGGTCCGCGAGACAATTGCTCATATCGTTGAACCTGAGAGAGACGTGGAATGGGTGACAAGACAGCGAAGAGATAGAAGAGATTACGAGGAGGAGGAAGACGATTATGAGTACGAGAGAAGGCCGAGGGTACTTCCACGCAAGAGTAACAGGCTAACGAAAGGAAGGGAAAGGGAAGCGAGGTTGGCAAAAAAAGGTGTTTTCATGTATTGTTGGAGTGCCCAATCCCCTGGCTAAATATATCACCAGTTCCTCCTTATAGCCCTTCCCGCATCTATTTATCTATCATCGTTGATATATTAGCAGATTCTAAATTCATTGAATTGCATGCCTAATTTTGGCCTGATGAATCGGTACTGCATTTCTAAACAGTTAATTTACATAAACTTCGTGAGATTTCAGGTACGAAGATCGGTACAGCAGAACGCGTGCAGATTCGGGGCCTTCTCACTCACGCGACTATTACGACAGCCCTCGTGTCACCTCTTCTCGCGTTTCTGTCTATAGTCGAGAGAAATCTGCCGAGGGCGAAAGAGGAAGAAGAGATCGAGAAAGGGAGCGTCCCCACTCTCAGCGACCACGGTAGATCCATCCCTCTCAATAGAGAAATTACAACTTTTGAACAGTAATCAATAGATCTTTCCGGAGAGGGTCGATTTATCAGGCAAAATTCTAGTGGATGTTCTTTAAATAATCTGTGCAAGCAGTAAAGTGTTTCCTGTTTTCTTCATTTTTTAAATGCCTAATTGCAAGAGCAGAAATAACTCGTATTTGGTATTCCGCTCCTTTACCTGATTAGAGAACAAGGAAAATTTTTTAAAGAGAGCTACGATATAAAAGTGAGAAAATGCAACAAAAGAATTTTAGACACAGCAAGCGTTTTGAGAGAAGACGCTCGAGGGAAGACGAGAGAGTGGAGAGATGCAGAGAAGCAGAGGAGAGTGAAAGAGTGAATGATGGACGCAGTGTGGATCATATTCTCGATGACTCCATCTTCATGGCTCCTGAACGGCATTCATCTTCCAGCAGAGAACGGAGAGATTCGACAGGCAGGAGGAAAGGCACGCCAGCCAGAGTTAGTGGAATGGGGGGGGGGGGAGAAGTAACCCAATGGGGGTTTGTCATTGCAGCACAGATCACGATTCGACTTGCGAGAGAAGAAGAATTCCGAGCGACAACAAAAATCCATCGCTGCTGATGCATGCGAAACGAATGTGGAGATGGACCCAGAAGCGAGCAAATCTCTTGCCAGACGCATTCTCAGCGGTTAGTGTTAGGGGGGGGGGGGATAAATGTCACTGTCAATTGCTTGGAAAAACAAGGTGGATTGGGGGGTTCAGAGCCCGCAAAGCGAAGTGGGTAGAGTTAAATACATAATTTGTACGTCCAGTTTCGTGGAACGGTTTTCACTGGGTATTAGTAGAAGAGAGAACACTCTCTGAACGTCGTAACAGGCCTGAGACCCCTGCAACTGCGAGAAGGCGATTCCTCAGCCACTTACTACGCAGCAGTCGCAAACGTCTTGCGGGAGGCGATGAAAAGACAGGAGAGGAAAACAACCAGCAGTCCGGAGGGAAGTCACAGCGACCAGTCTCCTTCCACGCAATCTCCATGCTTCCGTGATGTCAGGCGTTCTTTACGGAAACTAAGAGTACTTTGTAGAAAGATAAGGAAATGTCATTGCAGCCGATGCAGTCTCTTACAGACCAGACGCAGATGATCTACCTCCCTCCCGTGCGTCTTTCTATTTCCACTTCTTAGAATTTCCCTGTTTAATTTATTAATTATATTTCTAAGTCAATATTCTTTTTGTATTAAATGAGAGCCGAGAGAACTCCTTAAAATTTACGGAAATCGTTGATATCCTTGAACGACGTGTTGGTAGCTGAAGATGTTTGCTCTATGAAGGAATATTTGTAGTGTAGTTAAAATGATTTGAGGATAATGGTCACGAGGATGAAGAGGAAGACGAAGTCGTGGCAATGCTCAGCGAGTCAGATGAAGGAGTCTTCGCCACTGACTTCTTCAGCCAGGGTCGGAGTAACCTTCAAGATCTCTTTGAACGGACAATGCAGGCGAGTACTGACCATTTTGGTTGAAGGAGTGAAATTGACAGCTAATGATTTGCCAGGCTGAACAGAGTGATGCAGCAATGATGGCAGCATTAGCTGATGCTCCCACGGAAGCCGTTGCTCCTTCTTCGCCTGAATGGAATAGACTGGAAGAGCTGCTGGAGGGGAGGAGTGGTAGCAGCGAGGACAGCAGCTGTTCTTCTCCCGACAACTTTGGTCTCTCCATTCTCGGATTAAACTCTGCCGGAATCGCCGATGGTAATGCACAGCAAAATCCCAGTTTCGATTTCACCCTTTCCAATAACAATCCACATCAAAATCCCAATTTCGATTTCACCCTTTCCAATAATAATCCACAGCTGAGTTCCAGTTTCGATTACTCCCTTTCCATTAACCATGCACAGCAGAATCCCGGTTTCAATTACAACCTTTCCAATAATACGATGGCAAATGATCCCAGCAATGGTGACTGCGGTGTGGACTTTGCCAAGTTCTTCTGAGGTAGATATGATTTCGTTATTGAATTCGTTGTAGTTTGTTCTGTTGAAGTAATTCTTGTAAGATGTTGCAAACATCATGAGTGGTTTCATGAGAGATTTATCACGTACTTCTAATGAAGTTATTTTTATCAAACTGTTCCCGGTCTCGTCAGTTGTTACTTGTCACTTGTTACTTGGCATTCTGCTCGTGTCCCTCTCGTTTCTATGGTGTTCCCACTCACACGGGGTGAAATGGAAAGGAAGGGAGAGAGAGAGGAGAGAGTGGAGGGGACGTGTAGCATAGGGAGTGCGGAAGATGCAGAGACCGCTCGTGGAGCGGCAACCGCGTCGCGTCCATCGGATGCGTTGCGTGCGTTTGCCGCTCCAGCAGCGGAAGAGAAAGAGTAGAAGCAGGCTATGCTGGGCGGGAGGATGGATCAGACCAGGCCACTCGATGAGGATGAAGAAGAATTGGATGTGGATGGGGAGACCAGAGGAGACGACTTCGAGGTCCAGACACTCAACCAGGCTAGTCCTCTTTTCATCTCCTATCGTTGTTGTGATTTTTTTCCAATGGATCATTTTTTTACTTTCCTTTTAGATTAATTCCCTCTTGGGCGTTGAGAATTCACGTAAGCGGATCCACTGCTCCACGAATGTATGTTTACTATTATACACCAATTCAGTCTAACTTGTTTTTTTTTAGGTTGGCGTCAAGGAAAATGCGGGAGACATTTCCGATTTCAACCACAGATTAATCAAGGAGGTCGGTATGAGAACGAAAAGATTGTTCTCTTGCTTTATTTTGTTTTCCTTGTTTGTGCTCGCGAGATAATTTGCTTTCCTATGTCCTCCTCCTCTCCTGCTATCTGCTTTCTTTCCCTTACATGCTGCTTGCTCGTTTTTGCTTCTCTCTTTTCTTTTCAGCAAGTGATTCACTGGCACGCAATGTTTTGTCCCAATAGGAAAATCAGAATTAATCTTTTTTGGATCTCGTTCCTATCCAGTTATACTGGGAAGCACTTTTTTACCATTTCTTTTCTTTTAAGGTTCGGTTGAGGCCGTTTCTCTTCGATAGCTCGGAAGAGGCCTACAACAACCCGACATGGCGTGCGGCCGCGTGGCAGGTAGCATTTCTTTCCTTTCTCAGGCAAGGTGGCTCAGTTTATATTCTTATTTGACTGTTACATTCTTTCGCAATCTCTCTTTCTCTCTGTTTCTCTCTTTGTCTCTGACTTATCCTGCTTCAAATGTTCTCCTTGCAGGATATGGCTTCTCTGCTTGGCTGCTCGGCCGAGTTAGTGAAGACCCGTTGGAAGACTCTGCGTGATCGTTTCAAGAAGGAACACCGTACGGAACGGAAGTCCCGCCCTTCGAACTGGCCGTTCTACTCTGCTATGCTCTTTGTCGTCCCTCATCTCAAGGACCGCTCTTCCCTTCCGGGGTTTCTATTTTCTGTCGGACTTATTTTGACATCTCGAATTGTTACTGTATTCCTACCAGAGGTGGGAATGGGCCCAAAATTCCCGGGCCAGCCCTGGGGGAAATTTCCGGGCCTTGTATTTTCGGGCACGGCCCGGCCGGCCCGATTTATACTCACAGATTTCAATTTTACCTTTTTAATAAAAAAAATTTCTTAACATTTTTATAACAACATTTCCACTTTAATTAAGTGATTTGATGTATCCATTGTCATTTTTAGCTTATATAAACCAATTTTTAATACGTCCGAAAATTTAAAGTGTACGTCTTTACAATCAATTCGCCATGAATTTCTTACTTGAGGGCCCATTCCCACCTCTGATTCCTATATAATGATTATTTCCGATGCATTGGTCACCACGGTTTAGTTTTTTCCTGCCTTTTTCTCTCAAGTTGATATAATTGTAGCTCTTCGAACGGTAACGAGAGCGGGTTGGCGGTAGAAGAAGAGTATGCAGTGTACCTCGAAGGGCCACAGACAACTTCCTCTTCTATCTCTCAAGCAGAAGAGGGAAGAATCACTGGAGGAAACAAGAGACTTAGAGCTAATGATAATTCGCAACAAGCCGATCCCACGAGGTGAGGAGAAAGAGAATTAACGTTGTGAATGATATAAGTCTTCCTATCCTTAATGCGGAGCTAGATTGAGTGTAGTTGACCTCTCAGATGTCACTTGTCCCTCTCCTCTACTGAGTCGGGCATTCCTTCCAGTTCGGGAAACCAGATTGGAGAAGTCGCCGTGGGAAATGGAGTGAGTTCCAGCGGGAACTCTCTCATGCAAGACGAGGAAGATGAAGTGTTCGGCCACATGATCGCACTCCGGCTGAACAAGATGGATCTGCGCACTAAGGAGCTCGCTAAGGTTTCCGATTCTTCTTCAATAACAACTCGATTGTATATCAGCATTTCATCAGTTCGAAGAATGAAGGTGCACTCTTTCTTCTCATTGGATCAATTCTTCTCGTAATGAATGAGTAATTTAGATGCGCATTCTGTCGATGCTCTTTGAAGTACAATTCGGTCAATCTCCTGTGCTCGACTCGGCATAATTCTACAATCCTTTTACTTTTAATGTTATGCCAGTGGTCTGGGTGAGGAGAGGTCTTTTGTATCTCCGAGTGTACACCCTGACAGTAAATGGAGCAGTACTTACGCCCGGTAATTCGACTTTATTTTAAAACTGTTTTTTTTTGCAATTTGGGATAAAACCTCTTTCCATGTTTCGAACCTTTCTTATACTGTAAAAGGAATGCGTGAGCCAATTTATATGAATGATCTAACAAAAAAAAACACATCGAGAAATAACTCGTGCACTTTCTGAGAACAACGATTTCGCGAATTATTTTGGCAGCCATAGAATACTGCTCTCCGATTTCGTCGGCTTCAATTGCTAACGCTCCCAGTGATCTACGGCACAGATTGACTTCTTTTAATCCTCTTCTCTCTCCCCTGTGTGTCTCTCTCTCCCTCCCTCTCTCTCTCCCACTGCCCCTCGTCTCTTCCTCTCTCTCTCTCTCTCTCTCTCTCTCTCTCTCTCTCTCTCTCTCTCCCTCGTCTCTTCCTCTCTCTAAATATTTCTCTACTCCATTGGCCGAGTCCGCACATTCACTCCCATTTATCAGGTTTAACTCGCCGTCCTCTGCGGGTGGCGAGTCCCACGAATTATTCCATGCGATAGCCGCCGGAATCGCCTCGTCAGCCGAGGCCTTCGTCAACCGTTTCCCTCCACCATCTCTCTCTCTATTTCTCTCTCTATCTCTCTTTCTCTCTCCCCCTCCCTCTCTCTCATCCTCCCTCTCTCTCTCTCATCCTTGCCGTTATTTTTTTTGTGTACCAGCAAACCTTTCCTCATTTTCTTCGCTTTGTTCTATCCAGATTCGTAAAGTATTCATTCCTCTCCATACTTCTTTCCCAGCGTTCAGAGTCGTTTTCAGGCTGAAATTCCCTAAAAGTTCTCTCTGTTCCTCCCCTCCTAATTTCTCTCTCTCTCTCTCTCTCTCTTTCTCTCTCTCTCTTTCTCTCTCTCTTTCTCTCTCTCTCTCAGTCTCTCACCCTCTCCCCTCTCCATTCCGATTTCACTTGCTGAGTGAAATGAGTAAATCGGAGTGGTCGCGTGTCGGTATCTCTTCCCCTCTCCTCCTCTTCCCCTTCAGGAGTGCCTCATGCATCGTCATTCTCACGCACAACTTCCCGCGCCCGATTCCCTCCTCTCTGCCTCTCTCACTATCCCACACTCTCTTTCTTTCTCTGGCTTCGCGATGGGCGAGCTCGAATATCTGCTGAGCGCGAAGTCTTCCCAACTCGCGCAAGAAGTATCAGGCACATCAGTTTCTCTCTCTCTCTCTTTGTCTCTCTCACTCTCTCTCTCTTTCTCTCTCTCTTTGTCTCTCACTCTCTCTCTCTTTCTCTCTCTCTTTGTCTCTCTCACTCTCTCTCTCTCTCTTTCTCTCTCTCACTCTCTCTCTCTCTCTTTCTCTCTCTAACTCTCTCTCTCTCTTTCTCTCTCTCTTTGTCTCTCTCACTCTCTCTCTCTTTCTCTCTCTCTTTCTCTCTCTCTCTCTCTCTCTCTCTCTCTCTCTCTCTCTAACTCTCTCTCTCTTTCTCTCTCTCTTTGTCTCTCTCACTCTCTCTCTCTGTCTCTCTTCATCTCCATCTCTGACTCCCTCCTCCGCTTTCCCTTTATTCGTTTCTTTCTCTTTTTTCTTCCTTTTATCTATCTTTCCTCTCTCCTGTGCACATTCTTGTCATCCATGTAGTGATATATTTTTTTACTCTTTCTTTAAATCGGTATCTCTCTATATACATCCTTTTTTTTAAATACATCATTCTCAAGTAGGATTGTCTTAGAAGCCACCATTCCTGTTCCTTTTACACTGACGTTATGGTTAGAAAAATGAAGAAATCTCTTCCCCTGAATGCATATCCACACCACAATAGCGTCGTGACTCTTTTTTCTTCCCCTCTTTGTCTGCTTCTCTGCTCTCTCTCTCTATTTCTCCCTCCTTTTCTCTCCTTCTCTCTTCCTCTTTCTCTCGACTCAACTGCTCGATTGGTGCGCGAGTCACCTTCGTTCCCACGCCAGCAGCGTCCACGATGTGGCAGTCTGATGTGGAAGAAGTCGACGAAGAGTTGGCAGCCACTATTATTCCTCTGCTCCCTTATTTACTATCTTCTTTCCTTTTTTGCTCTCTCCCTCTCCCTCCCTCTCTCTCTCTCTCTCTCTCTCTCTCTCTCTCTCTCCTCTTACCATGTAATCATGACAGTCTTCCTCAGCATGCGCTTCTTCCTCTATCTAATTGGCACCCTTCCTGTTCTTCTTCATCTCACTTCTCTTGACTCTACTAGTAATAAGCACAATCTGAAGAGGAGATCGACTTGGGCAAGGAGGGAGATCATACTTCCGCTAACATACCGTTAGCTTCTTTGCATCATCTGAACTTTTCACTCCAGCCCAGTTTTATCTATCCTTTAGTCTCTTACCTAATCTGCCTTCCTAGTTTTTCATGCTTTCTCATCCATCTCTCTACCACCAATTTCTCGTTCCCTCCCACCCATTTTCTTCGTTGGTGTCTTCCCACAGAACTTCCAAAGCGACCGCGCATTCCTGGTTCTTTCTTTCTGTTCAATTTCACTCTCCCGTCCAAGCTACCGTATCCCGAGAGTGGGAACTCTGCACGGAACACTCATTCGATATCCTCCCTCGCATTCTCTTTCAACGACAACAGATAAACGTCATCTTCTGAATCTCCTCCAAGAAGTCCCAAGTAAGGTCTAGAGAGATTGTTGGTCAGGGAGAGAGAGAGAGAGGTGGGTGAGAGAAATGAGAAATTGAGAAGTAAGCGACAGAGAGAGACAGAGAGAGAGAGGCAGAGACAGAGAGAGAGAGACAGAGAGAGAGAGAGAGAGAGAGAGAGAGAGAGTGAAGGAGAGAGAGAGAGAGAGAGTGAAGGAGAGAAGAAAGAGCTTGTCGTTGCTCTGGTAGACCTCTCTCCGGAGTCCTCGACTAAGTTCGAATCCTCGGGGACCACTCCTTTCGCCATTGCTCTTTCTCTCTTTCAGTTTCTATCATGTCCAGATCTTCCTTTCCATGGATGCTGCCACTTTGAAGGGAAAAGCAGTGGAAGCGGGAAAAAGAAAGAAAGAAAGAAAAAGAAAGAAATAAAAGGAGAAATAGAGAGGGCGAGAGAGAGAGAGAGAGAGAGTGAAATCTGCCTGAAAGCTAGCACATATCCATTGTTCATTCTTTTGTCTGTCCCTCGGAGCATCTGGTAGGCGGAGGGAGGGGAAGAAGAAGTCGCTTTCTCCACCCGAAATCTATGATTCTTCTTCTTCTTCTCTGATATTCTTTCAGTCTGCTCGTCTTTGTTACCTTCTTCCCACTTCACTCTTTTCAAGGATGACTCGTTCTTCCGCGAGCATTCCCTCATTAGAGGCCATTGACAACTCTCATCTGTCGTCGCGAGCGACCCTCTTCCATTCCACATAATTTATCGCCTTGGATTTGGCACTTTGTCTCGATTTCTCTTGCATTTTTCAAAATTTACCCATCCTCTCTCTCTCTCTCACTCTCTCTCTCTTTACTCTCGCTCTCTTCCTCTCTCTCTCCCTCTCTTCCTCTCTCTCTCCCTCTCTCTTATTCTCTCTTCCGCTCTATCTCTCCCGCTCTTTCTCTCTTTCTCTTTTTCCTTCTCTCTTATTTTTCTGATGCAGTCACTCTTTCCTAGTCAAATCAAAGCTTCTTCGCTTGTTCTCCCCCTTCTCTCCTTCGAGATATCCGGTGGATGCTTTTTAATGGCGAACTGCGCAGGGCGACAGACACATCCTCTCTATGCAATTTGTCGAGGCGCACTATGAAAAATCCGTGGAAGAAGAGATGTTTAGGACGGTGAGAGAACGAGAGAGTTGAAGAGAATCAGAAAGAGAGAGAGAGAGAGAGAGAGAGAGAGAGAGCGAGAGAGAGAGTGCGAGAGAGAGAGTGCGAGAGAGAGAGAGAGAGTGCGAGAGAGAGAGTGCGAGAGAGAGAGAATGCGAGAGGGAGAGAGAGAGAGGTATGAAGAAAGCGAAAAGCTAAATAAAGGGAGACGGAAATATAAGTATGAGCGGCTGGTTGAAGAAGTGGCGAATGGAGTCATATTGTGATTGCGTGAAACGAAGAGGTTTGTGGTGGAGGAGGAAAGAGAAGCGCAGTCACCAGGGCAGCCAGGCATTCTCAGGCTATTCTTCTTCTGCTAAGAGTACATTAACAAGAGGGGAGAGAATAGGAATAGTGTCATTTGAAGGAAAGGAGGAGAGAGGTGAGGGAAGAGAGAGAAATAGGGAGAGAAGCAAGATAAAGAAATAGAGAAAGAGAGAGAGAGAGAGAGAGAGAGAGAGAGAGAGAGAAGGGAAATAAAGGGGGAATAGGAGAGAGAGTGATAGTGAGAAAAAGAGAGAGAAACGGATAGAGAGAAGGATAGAGGTAAAGGGAGGGAGAGAGAATGGGAGAGAAACATGCACAATGAAAAGGAAAGAGAGAGAATGAAAAGAGAGAGAAGAGAAAATGGTAGAGGGAGGGGTGGATTCGGCGTCAAGCATTTCCTAGCCCTCCTGCAGAAGATTCAATTCTCGCAATCAGCCCATTCTGGCGTGTCCCTCGTTACATCTGCCTGAATCTTCTCTTCCCCTTGCTCTCTTGTTCTCTCTCTCTCTCTCTCTCTCTCTCTCTCTCTCTTCTCTCTTGTCATATTTTAAATCACTGGTTACGTCGAACGAAGGCTGCCGCAGGGAGGCCGGAGCTTCTTTCGTCTTATTCTTCGTCTTCCTTTACTTCCCACCCTTTCCTTCGCTTTCTCCCCAGTGATTTCTTGTAGATGTGAAGCTTGGTTTCTGGCGTCCCTGATGTTTAGTCGAATAATCGATGTTATCACTCTTCATACATCAATGTCTTTATCTTCTTTTTTTGGATTCGATATTGGATTCTAATCTTAAAAAAGGATTTGAATGAACTCCAAATTGTTAGCCCATTATGACAATCTGACTGAGTTCTCAAACAATCATGCTCTGTGCAGATACAATTTTTGCCCTTCTGTTTCTCCTGTCTCCCACTCACCTTATCTGCCTCTCTTTCTCTCATTCACTTCCCTTCTTTTCCTCGTTCCTCGGCTTCTTTCATGTGATTTCTTGCACTCTTGTACAAGCACTTCCTCGGATGAGTGCGACAGTAGAGAAGATATCCTAACCATGAAACAAGAAGCCCATTTGTTTATGCCAATTGTTTCCGCATTCTTCTGTTTTAAATGTTTGATTTTGTCACAATTTGGAGATCGTACTCAAATAACGAAAGATGGAAGCGGTGAGAATGTGGAAAAGGGGCGAAAGGAGGAAAATTGTGTAGCACTATAAGATGCAGAGATACAGGGAGAGCGAGAGAGAGAGAGAGAGAGAGAGAGAGATTGAGATAGAAAAAGAGATAGATACAAATATAGAGAGATAGAGAGAAAACGGATGGAAATGCGTTTAGGAGATGAGGAAAAGAGAGATAGAGATAAAAAAGAAGGAACCATTCACTGGCATCGTCGGTCTCTTGAATAATTAATGTATGAAGGCAGGGATTCCGGGCCTTCTTTTCATTCTTGGCCGCTTTTACAATAGCTATTTTTTTCCATTTTTGAAACCTTTTTTATTTAACCTAGCATTATTCTTCCATACTGGCATTCGAACTCTTTTTCTATGTATTTCACACTGTTTCTCACTGACTCCTTCTCCCTCTCACTTTTTCTTATGCTTCTATGGCTCTCTCTTTCTCACTCAATCACTCTCTCCCTCTCTTTGTCTCCAATCTCTCCCTATCTCTCCCTGCTACATTCTCTTTCCCCTGCAATGTTGTTGTGCATGTTGTTGGCGGACATGTGTTGTAGCTCATTTTCCAGATTTTCTGTAGATCAAAAAGACTAGGCGACTGCGGGGAAATGAAAAATGTCCTTTCCTTATCACCTTCGCCAACAAAAGCATATCCCACGTTTGCGCTATTTGTAGTCACTGTATTTATGAGAAATCTGCCGGGCTAGCTAGAAATTTACTCACTTTATTTCTTTCGCTTATCCTATGCAGCATGGCAATTTTATCGGCTCTCACTCCGATTCACTTATTCCATGTTGTTTTGTTCCCAATTAGTAAAGATCTAAGAAACACGTGCTTAAGTTTGTGTGGCTTGTAAGAGGAGGTGAAGACGCTTTATTAGCTGTACTAATGATGAAGAGGAAAATAGAAGAAGCGAATGCGAGGAGATGAAGGAGCTTGATTGATGCCAGCTGGAGGAAACAATGACATTCTGACGAGGTGGCTGATGCGAAGAGAGAGTGTGCATAAATGAGAGAGAGAGTGAAAGAGAGAGAGAGTGAGAGTGAGAGAGAGTGAGAGACAGAAACCAAGTGAGAGGCGTCGGTAGAAGAAGGCGGAAAGATAAAATAAAGTGTTAGATATGGACGCTCTCGCTCCGTCGTCCTCATTCATACAATTAGGTTTCAACAGATCGTGTGATTGTTGTGTTGCACTGCTGAGTTAAACATTCCCATGTCTACTTTTATACATTCCCTATCTTTTTCGTCTTGTCGTTCTCCTTTCGTATTTCCGGGGGTCTGAATATGGAACTCCTCGCCCTTTGCTTCTCCTACTTTCTCGAATGCAGTCAAGTATAGCCTGCCAAAAATGCTTTCTCTGATGCTTTCGAAGTGTACTCTTCCTGAGTAATTCCCCTTATCCTTGGAGATAAAGATAAGATCATGATCCGTACTCGTTCCTTGTAAACATCGATGTGTGTTTGCGCCCGTTCTGCAGGTGATTTAATCCAAATATTTACTCTCAATTATTGTTTATTCACGCAGATCAATTTGTTTGCGCACTCTTTTTTGCCCTATTTCTTTAATTTTCCAAAATAGTTTATTCTCGCGACGCATCCCTATTGCCTCGAGTTATATTCAAGCGGATTATGTCTCCCTTTATATTATTTTTGTCAGAATAACTTGGTGAAGCGCAAGGAGGGAAACATCAGAGAAATCTGCGAGCTCAGACAGAATCGATCCCATTCCCAGGTACAGAAATTAATTATTCTAAATATCAAAAAATACTGGAAGAAAGATAAAATATTGGCAACCTTGTGAAAAAATGTAAATGGAAGGTGATAAAATTCCCATGTTCTTCCAACTTAATAATACGACAAGTGTGGTCAGTGTTTGGTGCGCGGCTTATTCAAATTTCGGATCTAGCGACTGATTACTATTATGGACAATATTTTGTTGTAAAAATCTAAACCTTGAAGACAAAGAAAAACATTGAGCTTCAGATTTAACATTGAAAAAAAATGCTTCACGTCTTCACTAGAGCGTGTCAGATCAATGCTTTGCAACTTCTGAATTTTTGGCATGTGAAGGAGGTGGAGAGAGAGAGAGAGAGAAAGAAAGAGAGAGAGAGAGAGAGAGAGAGAGAGAGAGAAGGAGGAGGAGGAAAGGGAGAGTGGGCGGGACCAGTGCTCGCTGTCTCGGGCGGTGTGCCATGGCCTTTTACTTGGTATTCAACGGGAGAGGGACACGCCAGACGGTCTCCTCCCTCTTCCTCGGAGGCCGCCCGAGGCAGTTGAAGCAGAGAGGAGGGAGGGAGGAAGAGAGGAGAGAAAGGCGTGTCCCTCTCGTTGCAGGATGGGATGGAATGTGCCGGTGATGAACCGCGACTCGGAGCAGGTCACGGCCTCCTTCCAGAAGTGGGTGGCCGAGCACCAGAAGAAGCTCGTGCTGGTCATCGTGTCCATCGCCCTCCTCCTCGACAACATGCTCTACATGGTCATTGTCCCCATTATCCCCAAGTACCTCCGAGACATCCATGCTTATGATGTCAACTTCATCGGCTACCACAACGAAACCATCAAACTGCCGAATGGAACCACGCTCATCAAGTCGGTGGGCGGGAAAATTGACTACATCAACGAGGAAATCGAGCTGGGCTGGCTCTTCGCCTCCAAGGCCCTTCTGCAGATCTTCGTGAATCCACTCTCCGGATTCATCATCGACCGAATCGGATACGAGGTCCCCATGGTCATCGGACTCGTCGTCATGTTCTCTTCCACCGCCATCTTCGCTCTCGGACAGACTTATGGAGTTCTCTTCTTCGCCAGATCACTACAGGTTGGGAGAGAGAAAGCACGAGAGAGAGTGGAGAGAGAAAGACAGAGAGAGAGAGAGAGACGGAGTCAGATAGATAGAAAGAGAGAGCACGAAAGAGAGAGAGAGAGAGACGGAGGCAGATAGATAGAAAGAGAGAGAGGTAGAGAGAGCGAGAGCGACGTAGCAGAATAAGAGAAGGTGAATAGTGAAATGTCATGGCATGAGAGAGGAGGAAGGGCTGGAGAAGCAGAGAATGCAAAATGTAAAGGCTATGTAACGTCAGAGGATATGAAAGTGAGAAAGTTAGCGGCTTATTTTCCCAAGGCAATACGCATTTTCTTATATCCTTATCTTCATGTCTCTCACTCTCTCTCTCTCTTTCTCTCTCTCATTCTCTTCTGTCTTTCTTTCTTTCTCCCTTTCTTTTTTTCTCTAATTTTTTTTCTCTGTTTCTCAATCTCTCTCTTACTCATCCGGCTTTTCTTGCTTTCCTCCTCGGCTTACCTCACGCGGCTCCCTCGAGATTTCGAGGCGATTGAGAAAGGAACGCGCTCTTTTTGCACCATTGGCTTCCTCCAGAGAGAAGCTGAAAACAGTGGAGAGAACGATAAATTAAGATGCCATGAGAAAGTGTGATAGAGAGAGAGAGAGAGGAGAGGGAAAATGGAAGAGAAGAGGAGAGAGATGAGGAGATCGAGAGAAGGAGATAGAGAACGAAAGAGAAATAGAGCGAGATAGAGTGACATAATTATAGAAGGAACTAACAGAATGCGAATGATTAAGAAAGTGAATGAGCGGAACTAAGGCTAAATGAGCAATGGCAAAAATTTGAGATATTACAGAGAACAGTCAGAAAGAGACAGAAATTGTGAGAGCAAGGGAGAACAGAGAGAGGGGAAGAAAGAGAGAGAGAGAGAGAGAGAAAGGGAGTGAGAGAGAGAGAGAGAAAGGGAGTGAGAGAGAGAGAGAAAGGGAGTGAGAGAGAGAGAGAGAGAAAGGGAGTGAGGGGGTGGAGAGATAAGGATAGAGAGTAGTTAGTAGTCTGCAGGGATTCGGCTCAGCCTTCGCGGATACCTCCGGCCTTGCGATGATCGCGGACCGTTTCACGGAGGAGGGCGAGCGATCGGCCGCGCTGGGCATCGCACTGGCCTTCATCTCCTTCGGCTGCCTGGTTGCGCCGCCTTTCGGCTCGGTTCTCTATGCCGTGGCTGGCAAGCCAGTTCCCTTCCTGGTTCTGTCCTTTGTCTGTCTCGCAGATGCCCTGGCCGTGTTCATGGTCATCCAACCCAAGACCTCTGGTCCCCGAAGGGACGCGGAAGGAGCCCGTCTGCAGGGCACTCCGATGTGGCGGCTGTTCATGGACCCCTTCATCGCGGTCTGCTCTGGTGCTCTGATCATGGCCAATGTGTCGCTGGCCTTCCTCGAACCCACCATCACAACGTGGATCACGGAGACCATGCCGGGCACTCCCTCTTGGCTCACTGGCATCATCTGGCTGCCCGCCTTCTTCCCTCACGTCCTTGGAGTGTACGTGACTGTCCGTCTGCTGAAGCGTTACCCCCATCACACTTGGATGATCGCGTGCGTGGGACTGGCGATGGAGGGCATCGCGTGCCTGTCAGTGCCTTTCATGAAGTCGATCTCTGCCCTGATCGTGCCGCTCTCCCTTGTCTGCTTCGGCATCGCCCTGATCGACAGTTCCCTCCTTCCCATGCTCGGCTTCTTGGTCGATACTCGTCACGTGTCTGTGTATGGCTCCGTCTATGCCATCGCAGACATCTCGTACTCCTTGGCCTACGCCTTCGGCCCGATCATCGCCGGCTGGATCGTCTCCGTCCTCGGCTTCCTCGCCCTCAACATCATCATCTTCGTCACGAATGTCGGCTACGCGCCTGTTCTCTTCCTCCTCCGCAAGGTGCACGGATACGAGAACATCGACGAGGCCGGGAAGAAGAAGGACGGAGTGGAGGCTGAGTTGGCGACCCAGGCGAAGCAGTCCAATGAATACGGCACGATGGAGGGGGGAGGAGGCGCCGTCCCTCCTCCCGTCCCCTCTCGCGCTGCTCACAACCCCTTCCTCAATGGCCCGCAACCCGAATTCCCTGCAAGCTATGATCCTCTCAATCCCCAATGGTAGTGCTTCTTTATTAGCATTTGTTAGTGATCGATATTTATTTTCAGATCTAGGAATATCTTTAGTAATATTATGCTTTTCCTGTCTCTCTTCGTCTCACACACGAGATCTCATTCTTTCATGTCTGATCAAAGAATATTTGTTCTATTTAATGACTACACGGGAACTTTTACATAGTTTTTCATAGATTATTGATTAATAAAACCAAATAAAATTTTCCACCTAATTTATAAATTTCATAGATCTCAGTGCGATCTCATTTTCTCTAATCTGGAGACATTTCTGAAGTGATTGCTGACGTTCAAAATGGACCACACTTTGAGATAAAAAGGAATGAAAAAAAGAGTGCGAAATACTCCTCGTTTCACTTGCAGAAAAGAGGGAAATAGTTGAGAATATTAGGGATAAAATTGGAAAGGGATAGAAATGGAGGTCAGGACAAGACAAAAGCCAGATAGCTATGAAAAAAGGAATATGCAGAAATATGTATATTCCTGAATGTTGAGCAATGGAGATGGAGGACACCGAGATTACTAAAGAGAAGACGAGGCGAAATGGCTGGTATGAGGTTAGAGCTGCAGAAATCCATTCACATCAATTCATTTATGTACACATATTTGTGGTGTCACTGTAACTGGGTTTCTTTTTGGATTTAAAAGAAGTATACGGCCGGTCGGTGGCTATCTTTATGAGAGGTTTCTAACTCCACTAATCCTCTCGCTGTGCTCTGGTCTTTCTGAATTCCTTGGGGACGACACTGCCATCTTCCCCTTCTTGGCTTCCTCTCCTGTATCACAGAGTCACCCGAAGGAAGACTCAAACGATGGTTACGCCTTAGGCTCTTCTGCTAATTAGAATGGCCAAAGAGACGACTGTCTTCACTGATGGAGAGATACTGCAGAAAGAAAAAAATATATTTCTGGAAACATAAGAGATTGGGAGAGGGAAGAGGGGGAGAGATAGAAGGGCAGAGAGAGATACAGAGAGAAAGAGAAGGGCAGAGAGAGAGATGCAGAGACAAAGCCCCAACAGAAAGAGGGCGAGAATGGAGAGAATCCACCTCATCGAGGCGGTAACTTTCCTCTTCTTCAACGGCCATCTTCTCTCCTCGTGCTACAAGTACATTTCTTCCCTTTCCGCTTGACGACAACCCACGTCAAGCAGGACTCCACCCGCTAGGCTAACAAGCGCGACCCGGGCTGTCCTCATGATTACTTTGTTCTAAGTAGAGAGAGAAAGAGAGAGAGAAATAAAAAGAGAGAGAGAGAGAGAGAGAGAGAGATAGAGGGGGGATTGAGAATAGATGAAGAGATGGAGACATTAGAAGAAGAACAAGCCCTCAACTGAACCCTTCTGTGTCCAAAGATGGGCTACTTCTTTCGTCGTCTCTTCCCTACAGGAAGGCGATTCTATCCGGTTATCAAGGTGGGTAAAAGACCCCGGGAATATTTAATCGTTCTGAATAATTAGGTATGAACGGAGTGATCCTTGGAGTACTCAATTGTAGAAATGCCTGCCAAAGGCGCCCGTGCCCGACTTGGACAAGACTCTCGACAGATTCCTCGAGTATGCATCCGTTGTTGCAGCCGGACAGGGAAGGCCCATGCACGACATGCACAAGGTTTGTGCCAGAACTCCCCCCCCCTCTCTCTCTCTCTCTCTCTCTCTCTCTCTCTCTCTCTTCCTTTTGTGTCAGAACTCTCTCTCCCTCCCCACTTTCTCTCTCCCTCCTTTTCTCCCTCCCTCTCTCTTTCTATTTCTCTCTCTCACTCTCTCCCTATTTCTCTGATCCTTCCCTCTCCTCTGTTAATCTCTTTCCTCTCTCCAGGCTGTAGAATCGTTCCGCCGCGAGGGAGTGCCATTGCAGAGGAAATTGCAAGAGTTCGCTGCAAAGAGTACTAATTGGGTTGGTCTTTCTTCTCCTAATCAGCAGCTTGTTTTTCTTTACTCTCCTTCCTTTTTTCCATAGCATCTCACAATTGTTAGCTTCTTCTTCTTACTTGATCTTTAATCATCCCTTTTCAATGACTTGAAGGTGAACGATTTCTGGTTGCCCGAGATGTATCTCCGAATCCGTCTTCCTCTTCCTATTAACTCCAGTCCTGCTTATGTTTTTCCTCAACAACAATTTGCTTCTGACGAAGACATGATCAAGTTTGTAACACTCTTCAGACTATTTCCGATAACTAGAGGAAACAAGACATTCATCTGCAGATACACTGCGCTGTTGATTCGAGCGATTTGCGACTTTCAGGACAAGATTGACAAGTACGTATTTCATCTCTTTTGACAGAATCATGCTTATTCTCAGTGCAACTAAAGTTGCCGTCGAGAAATATAAAAATTCGTTCATGAACAAGGGAAAGAGAGCGAGAGAGAGAGAGAGAGAGAGAGAGAGAGAAAGAGAGAGAGAAAGGGAATAGAGAGAGAGAGAGAGATGAAAGACTGAATAATGATTGAGCAGAAGGCTGATCGAGCGAGAGTTGTCGACCGGAGTGGAGAAGCAGCCAATGTGCATGGAGCAGTACGAGAGAATTCTCGGATGCTACCGCCATCCGCGGAGAGGAGCAGACGAGCAGGCAACCAGGAAGGGGAAGGACACTCCTCTCAACGAACACATCGCTGTCTTGGCCAATCGGCAGGTCAGACTCTTTCTCTCCCTCTCTCTCTGTCTCTCTCTCTCTCTTTCTCTCTCTCTCTCTCTCTCTTTCTCTTACTCTCTCTCTCTCTCTGTCTCTGTCTCTCTGTCTCTCTGTCTCTCTCTTTCTCTCTCTCTCCCTCTTTCTCTCTCTCTCTCTCTCTCTCTTCCATCTCCAGGTATTCGCGGTGCAGACTCGAGTGGCCGGTGAGCTCCTCCCTGTCTCCGAAGTGATCAGCCAGCTCGGGGATGCTCTGCGAATCAGTCGAAATAGACTCGCCAACACCGTGATCCCAGTGGGGGCGGCCAGCCTGGGGGACAGGGATGGAGCTGCTGATGTCTGGGAGGAACTGTTGCATGGTTAGGTGTGAAATGAACACAGAGAGAGAGAGACAGAGAGTGGGGAAAGGGAGAGAAAGAGGGAGAGTTAGAGAGAGAGGGAGAGAGAGAGAGGGGGAGAGGGAGAGAGAGAGACAGAGGGTGGGGATAGACAGGTAATTTCTGTTCCTGAAATACTATGAAAAGGTTCGTTGAGTGGAAGAAAACGCGAGGAGCCTTGAATGGATGCGCTCTGCTCTCTTCGTTGTCTGCCTCGACTCTCCCTCCTCCACCCACCATTCCCTCCCTGTCTCTGGAAATGCAAAGGAGGTTGACTTGGTCACAAGGGCTCATCACATCCTAACTGGATACGGTAGCCAGCGGTATGGTCTCAACCGATGGTACGATGCAAGTATTCAGGTCTGTTTATCACTCCCTCTTTCTTTCTCTCCTTCCTTCTGTCTCTATTGATCTGTTCACTCTGCTTCGCTCTTTCAATTCCTTCCTCTCCTTATCTCTGGTGATCTCTCACTCTCTCTCTCTTTGAGCTGATCGTTTCCTCTGATGGCACTTCTGGCATCTGCATCGAACACTCTGCAGCCGAAGGAATTGTCATCATCCACATGGTGGAGAGCGCTCTCAGGGCAGTCAGAGACAACTGGAACAAGAGAATTGTTCATATTCTCAACACTCTTTCTACCATCTTCTTACATTATTGTCTCGCAACCTCTCTTTCCCACTCCAACTCTCTGACTCTCCTTCACTCTCTCCCTATATCTCTGCGTCTCCTATTTCAGTATAACTCCTCTGACCGTGGTCTCCGTGCAAAGCCGCTAACCTGGGTCTTAAGTGAGCGAGCTAAGGATTTGCTTCAGTCGCAAATATCAACATTTGATGAGTACGTTCGCATATGCATATTCCATTGCATCTCAATCGGTTCTACCTATAGCCTTTTGATTTCTCGGAGGGTGTCATCATGAAGATCTCTCTGTCTCTCTCTCTCTTTCATTCATTCACTCTCTCTCTCTCATTCATTCATTCATTCTCTTTCTCTCTCTCTCTCTCTCTCTCTCTCTCTCTTTCATTCACTCTCTCTCTCTGTCTCTCTCTCTCTCTCTTTCATTCATCTGAAGATCTCTCTCTCTCTCTCATTCATTCTCTTTCTCTCTCTCTCTCTCTCTCTCTCTCTTTCATTCATTCACTCTCTCTCTCTCTCTCTCTTTCCTCATTTTTACCGCTTCAGATTGGCATCAGAGCTTGATCTACAAGTGTTAGTCTTCGATGAGTTCGGAAAGGACTCCATCAAGAAATGGCGAGTAAGTCCGGATGGATTCGTGCAGCTCGCGCTACAGTTGGCACATTTCAGGTTTCGTACATTTTAGTAACGGATAATATGTAATTGTTGGGGAAGCAGAGATAGAGATGAAGAGGATGGAAAGAGATTTAGATTGCACGGATATCTCGTGTCGACTTATGAGAGCGCGTCGCTCAGGCGATTCGCAGAGGGCAGAGTGGACAATATCAGAGCGAACAGCCAGGAGGCACTCGAATGGGTCACCGCTTCTTCCACTCCACAAATTCCAAGGGTGAGAGGGAAGAGAGACACAGATAGGGAGAGGGACAGAGAGGGAAGAGAGGTAGAGAAACACAGAGAGTTAGAGGGATAGAGAGGGAAGAGAGGTAGACAGACACAAAGAGTGAGAGGAATAGAGAGGGAAGAGAGGTAGAGAGAGTGAGAGGGATAGAGAGGGAAGAGAGGTAGAGAGAGTGAGAGGGAAGAGAGGTAGAGAGACACAGAGAGTGAGAGGGATAGAGAGATAGAGAGACACAGAGAGTGAGAGGGATAGAGAGGGAAGAGAAGTAGAGAGACACAGAGAGTGAGAGGGATAGAGAGGGCAGAGAGGTAGAGAGACACAGATAGCGAGACGGATAGAGAGGGAAGAGAAGTAGAGAGACACAGAGAGTGAGAGGGATAGAGAGGGAAGAGAGGTAGAGAGAGTGAGAGGGATAGAGAGGGCAGAGAGACACAGATAGAGAGAGGGATAGAGAGGGAAGAGAGGTAGACAGACACAGAGAGTGAGAGGGATAGAGAGGTAGAGAGACACAGAGAGTGAGAGGGATAGAGAGGGAAGAGAGGTAGAGAGAGTGAGAGGGATAGAGAGGGCAGAGAGGTAGAGAGACACAGAGAGTGAGAGGGATAGAGAGAGAAGAGAGGTAGAGAGAGTGAGAGGGATAGAGAGGGCAGAGAGGTAGAGAGACACAGATAGCGAGAGGGATAGAGAGGGAAGAGAAGTAGAGAGACACAGAGAGTGAGAGGGATAGAGAGGGAAGAGAGGTAGAGAGAGTGAGAGGGATAGAGAGGGCAGAGAGACACAGATAGAGAGAGGGATAGAGAGGGAAGAGAGGTAGACAGACACAGAGAGTGAGAGGGATAGAGAGGTAGAGAGACACAGAGAGTGAGAGGGATAGAGAGGGAAGAGAGGTAGAGAGAGTGAGAGGGATAGAGAGGGCAGAGAGGTAGAGAGAGTGAGAGGGATAGAGAGGGCAGAGAGGTAGAGAGACACAGAGAGTGAGAGGGATAGAGAGAGAAGAGAGGTAGAGAGAGTGAGAGGGCAGAGAGGTAGAGAGACACAGATAGCGAGAGGGATAGAGAGGGAAGAGAGGTAGAGAGACACAGAGAGTGAGAGGGATAGAGAGATAGAGAGACACAGAGAGTGAGAGGGATAGAGAGGGAAGAGAAGTAGAGAGACACAGAGAGTGAGAGGGATAGAGAGGGCAGAGAGGTAGAGAGACACAGATAGCGAGACGGATAGAGAGGGAAGAGAAGTAGAGAGACACAGAGAGTGAGAGGGATAGAGAGGGAAGAGAGGTAGAGAGAGTGAGAGGGATAGAGAGGGCAGAGAGACACAGATAGAGAGAGGGATAGAGAGGGAAGAGAGGTAGACAGACACAGAGAGTGAGAGGGATAGAGAGGTAGAGAGACACAGAGAGTGAGAGGGATAGAGAGGGAAGAGAGGTAGAGAGAGTGAGAGGGATAGAGAGGGCAGAGAGGTAGAGAGACACAGAGAGTGAGAGGGATAGAGAGAGAAGAGAGGTAGAGAGAGTGAGAGGGATAGAGAGGGCAGAGAGGTAGAGAGACACAGATAGCGAGAGGGATAGAGAGGGAAGAGAAGTAGAGAGACACAGAGAGTGAGAGGGATAGAGAGGGAAGAGAGGTAGAGAGAGTGAGAGGGATAGAGAGGGCAGAGAGACACAGATAGAGAGAGGGATAGAGAGGGAAGAGAGGTAGACAGACACAGAGAGTGAGAGGGATAGAGAGGTAGAGAGACACAGAGAGTGAGAGGGATAGAGAGGGAAGAGAGGTAGAGAGAGTGAGAGGGATAGAGAGGGCAGAGAGGTAGAGAGAGTGAGAGGGATAGAGAGGGCAGAGAGGTAGAGAGACACAGAGAGTGAGAGGGATAGAGAGAGAAGAGAGGTAGAGAGAGTGAGAGGGCAGAGAGGTAGAGAGACACAGATAGCGAGAGGGATAGAGAGGGAAGAGAGGTAGAGAGACACAGAGAGTGAGAGGGATAGAGAAGGAAGAGAGGTAGAGAGACACAGATAGCGAGAGGGATAGAGAGGGAAGAGAGGTAGACAGACACAGAGAGTGAGAGAGATCGTGAAGGAAATTTCTGCATGCTCAGGAGAAGCTTGTTCAACTCTTCCGCCAGGCGGCAGCGAAGCAAGCCTTGATTACCACTGAGGTTCGATGATCAGGCCATTATGCAAGGGAGGACCCTATCTTTCTCATCTCTCCTCTCTCTCTCTTCGCTCTCTCTCTCTCTCTCTTCGCTCTCTCTCTCTCTCTCTCTTTCTCTCTCACGCATTTTCGCTATGGGCTTGTTTCTCGGTTGCCCTGCAGCCTCTCTGTCACCCTTCCTGGAAATGCCAAAGCAATGAAGCGGATACGAGAATTGATGTGACGGCGAAGGGAGTGTAGACAGTTGTCCCACCACTTGCGAGCTTTACTTCTTCACATCCACTTTTGATGCTTGCTTCAATCCGTATCTCTTTTCACCTTCTTCCAGAACATCACGGGATATGGAATCGACAACCATCTCTGCGCTCTCCAGAGGATCTCACACGAAGAGGGGGCCGGCCACCAGCCCGCATTCTTCACTCACGAACTCTGGGATGAACTCATGCGATTTCCACTCTCCACTAGCCAGGTAACAGTTTCCTAATAACTTCTATCTCTCGCTCACTTTTTCCAGGTAACGACCTCGCCAGAGTTTTCCGATTGCCTTCTCTGCTACGGCGCAGTTGTCCGCGATGGCTATGGATGTTCCTACAACATCCAGGCAAGCGTCTTGTTCTCTCCCTATCCTTTCTCTCGCTCTGTATCCTCTCTTTCCCCACCCCCTCTTTTCCTTTCTGTAACTTTTCTCTTGTTCTCTACCAACTCTCTCTACCCCTGCCTACTCTCTCCTTGCAGTCGAATTACATGATCTTCGCCCCTTCGGCCTTCCGTTCGAACCCGCGAAGTGATGTGCTGGCCTTCAAAGACAGCATACGGGAGTCTTTGAGATATATGAAGCAGATGCTGGAGTAATGAAAAGTACCAATCAGGTTCATCTCTCGTCTCGATGTCCTCTCCCGATCTAACTTTCATTCAAACGGTGAAGCCCAGTTAGTGCCATGACCATTTATTAGCCATTGTCACATTACATTCCATTATTCGAATAATTGCCTTTCAATCGAACAAATAGATGAAGAAATATAGGAAGCAGTTTAAAGCTGATTAATAAATTACACTTACTCAGTTTGCCAAATGCTTTCATCGCTAACAAAAGCTAGGAACGTGACAATTAGATGTGGAAATGTGGTATATTGTGAATATGAAAGTGAGATGAACGAGAGAGGGGAATAAGCGACCCTGCCATTGGCCCTATCAGTTGCCATTTCCATTAAAGAAAATGGCTAGTCGAAATCGCGAATATCGTTTTAATAAATAATTTGAACCTGCACAAAGTAAAAAAAAACGTTTAGGATCAATTCGATTAATTAGAATGGAAAGAAGGAAGAGGAGCAAAATAAACATAAGCGGAAGGCTGGCCAGCCAGTCGACTCCTCTTCATGTCTTGGTAACTACTCTCGAGCTGACTCTCCTGTCAGATCAGAAAGAGGTTGATGGCTACCTGGAGATGGCTCTGGTTCAGGCGCAGGAGAAGAAGGGCAAGAGAAGGCCACTTCACACTCATCATCCTCGTCTTCCCATTCGAGGAGTGCGGGCTCTTCTTCTTCATTGGATGGAGAGGAGGCAAGAGCAACTGAAGAGGGCTCATTCTCAATCTGAGCATCTCAGAACAGACAGACCTTGAGAGTGATGGAGACACTCGCGTGGCATCCTCATCACTTCATTGCCACGGGAGAAAAGACCCGCCATGATAGCGGAGAAGTCTTTCAAGTGGCAGCCGGAAGGAGAGGTCTCCTCCCTGCACAATTCATTCTTAGTCATCTTCTCTGACTCATGACAACCATTCAACAAAGAAATGGAAAGTCAGATCACGAGTGCACCAAATACTTTTAAATAAATAACCGATCAGGATGCGGGTGATAAGAGTGCATGGGGGACTCGTGAAGAGTGACGACGTGGAGGGAAGGAAGCGAAGAGAGCCAAGCTCAGAAGAAACCACGCAGTCGGGCACAACCAGGATGTAGCTCTGCGCATCCGGCCGAGACAGCAAGCCCTGCCAGGATATCAGTGAGTGGAGAGAGAAAGAAAGAAAGAGAGAAGGGAAGACATAGAGAGTGGGGAGAGCGAGGGAAAATAAAATGTGACAAACTGCTCGTTTCTTAGTCATAAGATATGCGACGTCTCGAAGTGCTTTGTTGAGGTTGTGTATTTGTTGCTTGAGTGCCTGGTCCGTCTTAATCAGCTTCTCAGATGCAGTTGCTCTCCCAACGTAGTAGTTGGCAAACAAGACTCCAGGACTGGAAGAGTCCTGCAACCTCTCCATTCTCCTAAGCCTGCTGCCAATCTCCACTTACTTCCTCGATGTGTGCTTTTGGGATGGGGACATCGAAGCTTCTCGTGAGTATGAAATCTTTTCCCGTTTGAATCAGGCTTCTCAACGCCTTCCGAATGGCCCAGACGGAAATCCAGTACTCCAGATCCATCGACAAACTAAATCCAAATCACATTAGCTTACAGTTCACGATCTTTTAACCATATTAATCGCCAAACAAATGGTAATCTAATGAATATTTAAAACGCGCACATTTCCACAGCTGGAGTTGTCTTTCCAACTATCGAGAAAAAGGAGATGTTCTGGAGAATAATTTCGCGTGGCGCTTCTTCGAAATAAACAGTCGCTTCGCCAGAGCCAATGAAATGATGCTTGGCAGGCAAGAAACGTCTGAACAACTTCGATTTTAATTTTTTAAGTAAAAATTTCAGATGGAAGTCGATGCTGCATAATTAGAAAAAAATTGAAGAGTAAATAAATGAAGAATGCAACCTTGAGACCCTTGATGCCGTGCATTGCAGATCAAGAACTGCGATAGGAATAATATTCTCTGCCACAGGAACAGGCTTCTTTGTTTTTTCGTCGATGTCGTAGACAAAGATCTGGAAGCGAGCGTTTGGCAATTCAAGGGACAACACAAGGGACCTTACTAGATTGTCAAGGAAGAGATCGTACTGAGAGGGGTCCGTGGTCTTAGACTTCTTCAGCAGAACGTGAGCGCGATGACCTGCATGTGGCTCACCCGAGTATCCATACTCCACCTGAAACCGTTTTGAGTACCGAAAGAAAATACAAGAGCTCATCTGTAAGATAGGACTTCGATTTGTCCAATGTGAAATAAGAAAACTTGCTCCGTATGGTTCTTTGTCGATAAGGATCTTGCACACTAGAATGCGAGAAGTGAGACCGCAGGATGTGGAAGGGAGTGTGGCATCGACGGCCGTGCTGAGATAGACTCCATCGGAGAGCAAGTTGCAGAGGCCGCTGGTAGACTGTGCGACAGATGCAACACCATCCACGATTACTCGCTCGAGCTGCAAGAGCGATAATTAGAAATCAAGTTCAACATTCGACAATGTTTTTTTTCCGAGAAATCCAGCATAGCTCATTGCTTTGGTAAAACAAGCAATTTCCTACTATTCTGCACTGAAACCAACAACACGGTTATCGAAGCCGATCTGCATGAAAGCGAGCATCGAAGTGGAGTCGATTTGAAGTCGCTGGAAACGCCGCGAAACAGTCTCATCCTGCAGTAAATGAATACAAAGGATTCATCAAACAAACAGTTTGATAAACAAACCATTACAAAGAGAGACCTGTCTGACGAAGCGAGGGCAAGAGATTTTCTGGATATCCACAAATCCGAAATTATCAAGTTGTTCCTTCTTGGACACCGTCTTCAGAATTTCGGATGCCATCTAAAACACAAATCAAAGAATGGCTTGCATCGCAAGACGTTGTTCCAGAAAAAAAAACATTAATGAAGCGGTTGCTATGGAAATAGCAAACCTGAAAGACATTTCAGTTTCAATAAAAGAAATGAAAGAGGAGCTGGGGAACCTCATCATTATCGTTGAGTGGAACGAATACCGCATCCCCAAGAAACCAGCCGAGTGAGCAGTCCATTGGACGCCTGGGCAAGAAGGACTCATGTCATTCTAACAGGAACATTGGAGTTAAAAAGTAATGTAATAAAATTAAGCAGGTTCAAAAACAAGACAAAGTGAAACAACCCTCTTATTGCAGTTATTTTAGTGCGTATACAGTCATTTGAACCAAGTAGTATTTGACAGCATTGGTATTCTAATTCAAACTCAGGGTGGTGGCAAAACCCTTTTAAAACTCTTTTATTTTCTCGTTTTTTCTGTATTCTTATTTTTATTGCTGGCCTCTGTTTTTCATTTAGTAGTCTTGTTCCTGTTTATGTTGGAGAATCGTCGTTATATTATCGTGGAAGCTCGACATTCAGTTCTATTAAGGGTCATGGATTCTTATTATGAAGAAGAGGAAACGCAAATGGAGGAAAGCAGTGACAACCCGCCCTTATGTGGTCTCGATATCGCGGACCAACGTGGAGAATCAGAGGCGAATGCTTCAAGTTCAAACGATTCTTCGACACAGAGAAGACCAGTTCTCGATCGCGGCCATACAAAATGGGCACTGGAAGCTAAAGGTCGGTTTGCTGGCAATTCAATTACTGTGCTCCAGATTGTTTTTCCTGTTTTTCGAAATTGAGATGTCTTTTAATTAAACCCCAGTTCTCTTGAGCGGAGAGGCCGATACCGGGGAAGGGAACGGGTGATGTTTTCCTCTTCGACTACTCGATGTACGAGGAGGAAAGACCAGGTTGTATGAGCCGGCCGCCGCCTCCTTTTCCCCGTTCGCTCCTCGATCCCACTTGGGGTTACGACGACAACAAATACGTCCGCATGCCGTTTGCCGTGTCCGACTACAAACATCCCAAGAATGGCAGACCCAGGCACGAACTCGTCCGAGAGGCCATCCTCTCCTTCTCCAAGGGGATCCGCGACCTCGAGCACCTGCAGGTTAATTTTCTAATTTATTTTACTACATCTCGGTTATTAATCATGTATTTATGAGTATTTATTAGTTGCTAAAACTTGTAGGTTGTTCCCACTCTGCTCTGTCCATTTAAGGCTGGAATTGGGACATACAACTCGAAGGTGAAGGTCAATTGTCTTCGCACTTTTATCAGTTCAAGTCCTGAAGGGATGAGGAAGAAGATGATGAAGGATCTGTTAATTATTCTAACTGATGTCGCCAAGATTGCATTACAATTCGACGAGTTGTTTATGCAGGTGCATCATTTCTATTTATTCTCCTTATGTTTCAAAAGATAGTCTCCCATCCTGATCAAATGTATACATCCCATTCTTTCTTATTTTTTAAATTCCTTGTTCGTTGATATTTTTTTATTTGCCTGTTCAGTCTGTTCCTGTGCTCTCCATAAAAAGTGATGTGACGTCAGTCTCGATGTCTCAGCAGCAGGCTGCTTGCATTCTCTCTCATGCCTTCTTCTGCACTTTCCCCCCTCAGCCCGTCTTGGCATCTTTTTCGTTCTGCAGACGCCACATCAACATGGACGCGTAAGTTACCTACTTTTTAAAAGTTCCATTTGTTGTGGATGTTTTTGTTATGTAGCTTTCTTTTATGTGCTCTTTCAGGATCCACTGCGCAACTGACAAAGTTATGGTCGAGAAGATGAAGTTCATTCTGTACTATTTCTCGCAGGTTTGATGTGGCTTACACTCTGTTTCTAAACGAAAAGGAGGATATTGAGGGATTGACAAGCAGTGCTGAAATAGTACCTGAAATAGTACCTGCCTCTTGACTTGGGCGGGGGGTTACAAAGTCAAAGATGCACAGTAATGAGAGGATTCCCGGGGGGTTACAACGCTGTCATGAGTCAGACCTATTTCAGCACTGTTGACAAGGCTTGAAATTGTGAAGTTGAGATAACGCATGAGATGCCAGCAGGGACGTTGTCTATCCGCAAGTCGGTTGTCAAACTCTATGATGATACTGACGAGGATTTCTCTGCATACGATGATCTGATTTCCTCGTGTGGTCTGACTACCTCCACTGCGGGTTGCATCGAAGATGCCGATGGATTCCTTCAGGTTATTTCTCTTCTTCACTCACTTTTTAACCTTTCGCGATATAATATGAAAGGGATTGCTACCACCTTTACGGAGAGGCAAGCACATTAATTGGTGAATAGCGTTACCATTATGTCCTAGAAGAAACTCGGCAAAATAATTTTACTCCCAATTCTGATAACTGCCTGGGGTATTACCTGTTACAGTTGAGTAGATTGCACATAGCAAGTTCTCTTGTTTAGGTCGACTTCGCCAACGAATTTATCGGGGGCGGAGTGCTGGGAAGGGGAGCTGTGCAGGAGGAAATCCGCTTTCTCATTTCACCTGAGTTAATTGTCTCTCTCATTATCTGTGAGAGGATGGCTGACAATATGGCTTACGTCATCACGGGTGCGCAACGGTTCTCCAACTACAACGGGTAATAATATATTACACTCATTAATCCCGATCAAATCGATATCACCCTGACTTTCAAAGTCCGATATTTTGCGAAGCAGCTGTTCAATGGAAATTTTCGTTATTAAATGTTGCTGTCTTTTTTTAGCCTTCTGTGATTAAAAAAGGGGCAAATTGAGGTTGAAATAGCCGCTTGAGTCGTGATCCTTTTCCATTTAGGTCTTGTTGAGAGCGAATTTAGGTACGCGTCTTCTCTTCAATTCGTTGCTAAGAATTCCGAAGATGTTGCCACTGAAGAAGTGAGAGACCATATTGGACGAGCGAATGTTCATGTCGTTGCCATCGATGCGAAACATTACAAGAGAGAGTATGCATCTGAGCAGTACAGACGGAAGGATGTCAATCGGGAGATCATCAAGGTTCCAATCCAAGCTCTTCTCTTCTCTTTGCTAGAATTGGCTTGCAGGCGTACGCTGGTTTCCGACGACGAAAGTGTGACCCGGCCAGGCCGATCGCAACCGGCAACTGGGGATGCGGAGTCTTCAATGGAGATGCCGAACTGAAAAGTTACATTTCTTCTCTCAATATACTTCATTATCTTTATTGTCCTACTATTCCTACTCTACTGTTGAATAATGAAGATATGCTTCCAAATAGCAGAGCTGGTTTATTATGAGCGAATGAATAGTCGAACAGGCTATTTTCTTTAGAATATGAGAAAGAAAAACAATGGAAAAAATATCAGTGGGAATTGGTCAATTGATTTAAGCAGAATGGAAGTGTTCAGGTCTGATTCAATTGATGGCAGCGGCCATACATGGAAGAGATCTCGTGTACTTCACTTTTAATGATCATGATCTCGCAGTCAATCTCCAGTCTATTTACAATGTGTTCTGCGAGGTCCACCTCACTGTTGGTATGTCTTACCTTGCCTTGAGAAATGCTTGCATTTCCCTTGCACTGGATATTACCTGCAGGCCAGTTGTATACTTGGCTGGTTAGTTTCAACTGTTCTGGTCATCTGTCCCTTTTCCAATTCGTCGCGATGAGAACTTTTCAACTGCAACAGGCACAGAGGCAGCAGCTTGGAACTCGATGAGGTGCCAAGACTTTCAGTTGCACTTCTTTGCGTTAGAGATAATGGATAAGTTTTGGCAATTCGCTTTTTTGTTTCCCCGGAGAAGGCCGCGGACAAGAGAATACATGGAAGAATTGAACTTTTCAGGTTGTTCTGATCACTCCGCTTCTTCGGAAAGCAGAACACCTTTTTCCTGCCATTTTCGATGTTCCGCTGCTATCATCATTCCTTGCACTTCACTTTCTTGTTGCGGGTACTTGTGATGGGATACTTAACGTCAAAAATGATTAGTTGTATGTGGAGCACCGTGCCTGCTCAGTTTCGTTCCAAATATATCGTGTAATTGTACGTGTCAACTAACCGCTGTTACATGCTCATGATAACACTACATTTTGTGCTCTCCATCAAGATAACAAACGTTTTATAAGATTACGTCAAGAAATTTAAGAAAAGCTGTGGAGATAAATGCAGTGAAGAATAGAGAGATCCTCCGGCAGTGACGCCGAAAAAGCTCAGACACTTTTATGGATAAACAAGGAGGGAAAGTTGCAAGAACACTAGAAATATGATGCACGCGAGGGGAAAGAAGAGGCGGGAATCACTTACATTTCAGTCTTCCCTTTCAGCTCAAGGCATGACCGGATCCCAATGGCCTCGGACGAGCCACGCGGAGGGGACATTGCAAATAGAAGAGAGAAGGGGTATCAGAGAGGCTTCCCTGCGGCATCTCAGCGAGTTCCTCCATTCGCATCGCTTCCTTCCTCAAACATCCCTTGAGATGACCCTCTCCATTTGTGTTTCACTCATCTGCTCAAGACCTTCGACATCCTCCTTTATTGTCGAAGCAAAAGGAACGATAGCCACGGCAAGTATTCATATCCAGCGAGTTTTTTTTTTAATAGATCAAGTGACCCAGTGAGTTCTTTTTTCAAAGGAGAATGATATCACAATGACATTTTCGCACGCGCGTGTTAACAGAATCACATATTTTACCAATATTCAGCGAGATTATTATGATGTTGATTCGCAACGAGAATTGAAAGTCAACACTAGATCTGATATTACTTAGAATCCGTTGTTTACCTTTCACTCATCGAGTGCCGCCATGCACATTTCTGAAGAGAAAGAAATAGCGGAAGAGGAAGGAGGAGGGAGAGAGAGAGAGAGAGAGAGAGAGAGAGCGACATACCGTTGCGATCGTCTTGTTTCTTCCTTCAAGCCATCTCCGCCCATTCCCAATTCGTCCCGTCACGGGAGAGAAACACACACACAGTCATATAGAAGGAGTGAGAGACTCAGAGAATCAGAGGAACATAGAGAGAGTGAGATCATTCAAGAGAGAGCGAGTGGACGGAAAAGTGAGAGAGAAAGAAAAAGAGTGAGAGAGGGAGATCATTGAAGAGAGGCATGGTGATGAGAGCGAAAGAGAAGCGCCGTCTCGATCCCGTTCGGCTGAGCGAAGAGGGAAGCCTGGCAGTAGCCTCTGCAGCTTGGCCAGGCCGGAGAGCTCCATGCCCCAGGGCCACTCTCCCCTCTCTTCTCTCTCCAGGATATCAATGCTACTTCTCAGTCTGCTTCTTCTCTTCCAACCTCCTCTGCCTTGCAATGCAAGACGAAGAAGTCGTCTCTGGATGCTATCAGAGTCGGGTAGGTAGTCAAGCTACTTCAGAAATAACTCATTATTATTTCGCTGTATCTCACTCACTTGCGCTTTCTCTCTCTCTATCGCTCCCTCTCTCTTTCATTCTCTCGCTCACTCTTCCCCTCTCTTTCTGTGTCCTTTTGCGCCTTCCTCTCCAACGGTTTGCTCAATCCTCTGTCCAAGTGGTTTCTGGAAGGACCAACCATGTGGTGATCCTCTGCTTCCGAGTGCATGCTCTCCTTTGTTTGCGATTTGAACAGCCAGCGACTTCCATCTCATCCTCTTGTGATGCATCCTCTGCCTCTCTATCACCTTTCTCTCTCTCTCTCTCTCTCTCTCTCTCTCTCTCTCTCTCACTCCTTTCCCTTCTCCATTTCCGTTTTTCCTATCTCTCATTCTCTCTTCTCCATAAATATTTAATATTGTGCTTGTCCAGAATTTCGTTTTGAGTTCCCGAATGCTAAATTTTCACAGGGTAAGCTTTTTTTTATAGAGCTTATCTACATACAATACTTGCTCGTTCCCCCTTGCAATCTACCTCTCTCACTCTCTCTCGTTCTCACTCCCTCTTCTCTCTCTCTCTCTCTCTCTATCTTTCTCTCTCTCCATTTTCTTGCTCTCTCTCTCTCATGCATAGCATACGCAATTGGTTTTTTTTCATTCTTATAAAAGGCAGTATTCGTGAATGTATTCATTAATGTAGACGAATTGGAATGGAGATCTATTTCAGGGAAATTCCAAGGCGACATCGATGGAATTGACGGAAGTCTTTTACGAGAGCCTGTCAGCTCTTCTTATTCTTATCGCAGATGGCTTAAACTCCTTTATCACTTTTAAAATGCTAGTTTAAATGATTGAATGAATTGAGAGTGGATTCGTTCTTTACAATGCACTGAAGAATCGACAGCTGCGATGGCCAAATGGGATCATTCCATTTGAACTCGACACTGCCTTCAGTCAGTTACTCGATGCTATTTAATGGCTTCTAAGTTTATCTTTCATTCATAAATAGTTTTTCAGAATATAATATGAAAATAGTAATAACGATGATTTGTAGCCTCATCAGAAGTGCAAGTGATAAAGAAGGCCTTCAATAGCTACCGCACTCAAACATGTATTCGCTTCCAGCAGAGAGATGGAGAAAAGGACTTTCTCAATGTCGTCAAAGGATACGGGTCACTCTTTCTCACAGTTAAAAGTTGTCGTCAATTAACGTTCTTGTTGAATGATTCTGAAATCTACATACAACATGTGGTTCCCTCCCTCCTTGCATTCTTTATTTACATCTTTTCTAACTGCAATTGTCAGCGATTAGCTGAGAACACTTATGGAACTTCTAATCTTCTTTCTTATGACCATCAGACAACTCGGTGTGCCTTATTCTGAACCGCCAACCACCTCCCTCCCACTCTTGTTATCTCCTTTTCTCTCCCACTCTCTCTCTCTCTCTCTCTCTCTCTCTCTCTCTCTCTACAGCATTCCCATTTCTCTCGTTCTCTCTCTCTCTCCTAGCTTTCTATCTTTTCTTTCTCCTCTCTTGCTGTGTTGCTAAAGAAATAAACGAATGCCTGGGACAAGTAGTGTGCCTTTTAAGCTCATTCAGCTGTTTACTGAGCAGAAGCGGCCATCGCTAAAGGCTCTTTGTCGCTCTCTGTGTTTCGCTCTCTATCTGTCTCTCTCTCTCTTGTTCTCTTTCTCTCTTTCTGTCTCTATATTCATTGACGGCTCCAGTGGCTAGATGCGAGTGGTGTCAAGAGCGGCGGAATCTCCTTCGTGGATGCCTCTTCCCTCCTTCATCTAAACCATTTGATCTCTCTTTCTCTTCTTCTCATAATCATCAACAGTGCAGTCTTTAGAATGCAAAGGGATCAGAGAGGATCATCACAGATCAAGTGGCTTACATCAATTATCATTTTTGTATCAACAGCAAAAACATGACCTGATCATTTAACTTAGTTTGACATTCGGTTTTTCAGTTGCTACTCGCAAGTTGGCCGAACTGGAGGGAAACAGGAGATTTCCCTAGGTCGAGGCTGTCTCTTCCATGAGATTGTTGTTCATGAGCTGATGCACTCTGTCGGATTCTGGCACGAACACTCACGAGCAGGTCGTTTCCCATTTACGAGAGACCGGAAAGATGGAGAGAGAGAGAGAGAGAGAGAGCGAAAGAAAGAGAGATAGACTGAGAGATACAGCGAGAGAGAGATACAGAGAGAGAGAGAGATAGATAGATAGAGAGAGAGAGAGAGAGAGAGAGAGAGAGAGAGAGAGAGAAAGTCCAATATGGAGATCGAGAGGAGAGAATGGGAATTCTCGTTCCAGATCGTGACGAGCACATAAGGATAGTCTGGGACAACATCTTGCCTGGCATGAAATCACAGTTTGACAAGATTTCAGCAGCTCTTCAGGTTGGCTGGAAACTGTGTTGAGGCTCATACTGCAGATGAGACCGTAATGGAATAGATTGTGAGAAGCGAAAGAGAAAGAGAGAGAGGGCAAGAGAGAGAGAGAAATAGCGAGAGAGAGAGAGAGAGAGAGTCGGTATCAGGACACGCAAGGGGAGCCCTACGACTACCGCTCCATAATGCATTACGACTCGACTGCCTTCTCGAAGAACGGCAAGGACACCCTAGTAACTGTGGTCAATGGGTTCACTGATGTCATTGGGCAGGCAACGGATCTATCCAAGAATGACATCATTAAGGTATGTCTGCCGTTTAGTCCTTCATGCAGGTCTATTTTTCGACCAAAAAAAGATTGCACTAGCATGTTGTTTAGATCAATAAGCTGTATGAGTGTCCATCTGGAGAACCAAGAAGGCAGCCTGTGCCACTTCCAGAAAGAGAGAAGGAAATCACTCGACCGGAGCACACTATAACTCCACCACGAATAACCCGAGCTAGAAGTCAGCCAGAGATGGAGAGAGATAGGGAGAACAGGGAGAAAGAGATCTTATTCCTTCGTAATCTCAGCGCTCGTTTCAGAATGCGTTGACCATTTCGTAGACTGCTCGCATTTCTCCCGTTACTGCGAGCGTCCCTCCTTCTTCTTCATCATGAAGTCCTACTGCCCTCGAACTTGTCGACACTGCTCAACAGGCAACAATGACTAGACTCCATTGAGATGTCTAGAACTTCAACTTAATCCTCAGAAATAGTATTGGTCGAGTCTGATAGAAACATGTCTTCCCACTCGACAGATCTGATCCGTTTCAATAGTATTAGCATAGTTTGATAAGAAGTTTAGTGTTCTCTAGGCCAATATCAAATTGTTATGTCATGCATATCATGGTTGCATATCACACCAGGGGTGATATGCAGTCGCACAAGCTTGAAGCCTGCATTCCGCCTAACCAAGAGTTGCGATTGAATCTGACCCCAGCCATACGAGTGGTCACTGCATTGTATGCCCGCAACGGGCCTCTTCCCTGGTTACATTCTCAATTCGTTCTTTTCACTTTGTCTGTATATAGTCCATGACAAGATAATTACTGGATTATTTGTTGTTAAAGTATCATAAAGCTTGGAAATCAAACGAGAGCAGATTGGCAAGCGGAAGATCATGAGAAGTGAACTGGGCTACTAATTACACACAATATTTACATTCCATGCTAGCGAAATGAGATTATAATTTTTGTTTTGCATAACAAAGCTACAGTACGCAGGGGGTAGAAAGTAGTCAGTCCTCCTCGCTACTGTGGCTGTCTCCGTGAATGTCCTTGGTGAGTTCCAATACATGGCTGACCTCCCTTGGCTTGCCATCCTCTCCAAT
Organism: Allodiplogaster sudhausi; assembly: GCA_945643635.1. Taxonomy (NCBI): domain Eukaryota; kingdom Metazoa; phylum Nematoda; class Chromadorea; order Rhabditida; family Diplogasteridae; genus Allodiplogaster; species Allodiplogaster sudhausi. The sequence continues at coordinate 2,884,521 of CALZFC010000015.1, forward strand.
TGTGCCTGGCTTCACCACCCCGAGTCGCATCATCTCGTCCATTGCATTCACCAGTCTCATGGCTTCGTATTCCTTCTGCTCCTCAGTCATTCCCTCCAGGGGATTCGGCCCTTTCTCTGGGCGGATGTAGCCAGTCACCGGATTTACCCTTAAAACAATCATCTTACAATTGGCTAGCAATTTTTTAACAGCTTTATTTCTGAAAACAAACACTATGTCAAGTCAGGGGTGAATATAACCTCCATGATTACATCACTTTTGCATATTGATTAGTTATAGAGAAGCAATACCGTAAACCAAGAACTAATGTAATAAAAAAAAGAACGGACTCCGATTGGACTTCCTTGTAGTCTTCAGTTTCGGAGTCTTCGCTATCACTCGGATGGGGAGGGTCGTTGATTCTGCCAAGGAGGCCGGAGTTCGCGAGCAGACCAGCCGCGTGCCCCAGGCCAGAGTACTTTATCAACCGATTCACTGCAGTTACACTTCTTCAGCCATCTGGCATGGACAATAGAGAGGGAAGGCAGAAGCAGAGGATAGAGAAGGGGGAGGGAGAGCGAGAGAGAGGGGGAGGAGAGGGAGGAGACAGAGAGGGATAGAGAGAGGAAACTGGCCTGATCTCTTGCAGAGCACAAAGAGGAACTGCGCAGCCAACTCGCGAGTATGCGAGACACTCTGCATGACTCTGATGATTCGGTTGCGGAGAGTGTCTCCTGTCTCTGGAGGACGATGAACATCTGCGGAGGTCAGGGGAGGAATTATCTGCAAGGAGAGCAGGATCAGAAAGTGACATCGCTAAAAGATGAGGATGTAAGAGAGAAGAAAAGAGAACTAGAAGATGCGTTTGGATAAAAGGATGAAAAGAAGAAGACTGGAACCTTGAGTCTGCAATATCTCCTCGCTTGCTTGCACGCCACGCAGATGTTGATGAGAACAGTGAAGTAAGTGCCCATCATTGCCAGCGTATCGCTGCCTTTCTCCTTCTCCTGGAAGACTTCCCTTCCTTTTCATTTAAAAGCCAGCAACGTCACAAACATTGGGGTGCGCAGAATCATGAATAAAAAAAATTCATGTAAAATACCTAAATAAACCGTGTTTGGGCGCGCAGTATAACGGAAAGAATATTTCAGTCATACAGGAACTCTAAAGAAATAATGAAGTTTCTGAACTGACAGCAGCGCTTAGCTTGGCATCCAGATCATCCAAAATGGCCTGAGTCGCTTTCATTTCACGTCCATCAAAGGAACTCGAAGACGACGGTGGCACCGACCCAAGCACGTATTGTGAAGAAGCAATTCAAACCACTCCCGATTCACTAACCTCAGGACAGATCAAGTCGGCGAGGGCAGGGGTGGTGGCCAGGAGATTGACACAGTTCTGGAAGACGGTTGGATGAGGAGGCACGGAGAGGATGTGCACGAGGCAAGACTCTGTCACTTCTCGAGTTGTTCTCTGCAGTTGAGATATCACTTCTTTGTATAGTTGTAATGCCTCATTTTTGCACCATGCACACCTCCAAGAATTTCTAATTTCTGAATACACAACTTTCAATACGGAAGTCACAGGTTTTTGCTAACCACCAGTCAACCACGTCCGGATTAAAGGGTTCCAAACTCATTTTTCTTCAAGATAAAAAAAAAAAGTTGGTCATCTCGACCTCCCATGACATTCACAGGTCACGGGGACCAAAATGAAGCAGATTACGGTAGAGTGAGTTGTCTAACATCGTCGATTTTGAAGTGAGCGTGGCAGAGAAGATTGAAGAGTACTTTGAGTGCTTCGTCCTTCCACGTCTCCTCTCCTTCTCGGACAATTCCACAGAGAGCGGACACGAAGAAAATGTCAGCGCGCCATTCATTCTGTGACAATATTAGAACAAGGCCAAGTGCAAACAATCACAGATTGAAAATACCTGAAGAGGTAGCTCCTTGGCGGAAATAACGAATGCCACGTGTAGATCGAGATAGCGAAGTGAAATAACAGCTGGTGAAGAAGAAGTCAGCCTCAGTCTCAGACCACTATCGCATTTCAACTCTCTACAAATTAACTAAATAAAAGAGAAGAAAAAAAAAACAGAAATATGTCTCTGAAAACGAAGAACGTTAAGAGAGCCTCTCTGTATGCCTCCAGTAGGGCGTGCCCCAGATCCAGACGTTGGATTTCGAATGTGAAAACATAGTCGGGCATGGCACTGGGCCCCAGTAACAATATTAAATGGCAAAAAAAAATTTTCAAAAAATATTTTTCCGTGAACAGGTAAAAGTATGGATAATTTCTGAATTGATGTATCTCGCTTCAAACTCAATATTTTTCAATTTTCTTTTTTTTAACGGAATCAACCTTGGATTCTGAACAAAATCAGTCCAGATGTCTTTCAGTCAACTATTTCATTTTCACATCGAAAAATTACTTTTAATATTTGAATTTGACGGTTAAGTACCTTATACTCATTTGTGTGTGGGTGTTATATCTCAAAATATAGAGCATTAAAAACTGTATAACATATAATCTTTTCGCTTCGTGTGCACTACCCCTAAGGGGTGGAAAATAGGCTCAAATATGGGTGCCTCGGATATGTAGGATTCAAGGAATGCGTGAAAAAATGCTTTAAAAATAAGTTAAATTCTTGTTGTAACATAAAATGAACCATTTTATTCGATTCAGCACGTGCTTCTTTTCAAAAAAGCTCCATATCAAAATTTCATAAAATTATCATCTTCCATGAAAAAAAAAACGCATTTTTCGATTTTTCAGCCATTGTCAGAAAATGACCTAAAACTATTCGAATCGCTGTATTTTGAATGTTTTCAGTGAGAACAGAATGCGGATAGTACTATTCAGTACGCGACAAAATTCTCTACAACATACATCCATTACATCTGGATAGGGCGTTCCTACCAATGACAGTATCGATGTTTTGACGCGACCTAAGGCGGTCGCGTCAAAACAAACAGATCCGCATTTTCCAACTTTTCGTGCAATCTTAATGTTTCTTACTCATCCAATGCATCATTCTGCTCCACGAAGCACACAAAGGTCAGAACCGATGTTTGTTTTACAGATGTAACGTGGTAAAAGCCCGCAAAAGGGTTTGCACGATTGGGCTTCGAACCTGGGACCCATGACTTTCGACGTGCACAACCAATTGGCTAAATTGACGTTATAAAATTCATTTCTGGAAAATGCCAAAACCAATCTTAAAGGTTGACCTATCAGCCGATAGCTATTTTTGAGCTCTATCGAAATAAATATATCCGCCAAACAGTGTAAATTGACGGTAAGGTCAAATAAGTTGCCAAAATATTCGAACCCAAAAAAGTAGATCAAAAAAGCTATTCATCATAACGTGATGTATGGAAAAGTTGTTCGTCTGAGCGAAAGCTATAGAATGGCATATACCATGTAGGGATAAGTTCAATCCGCGAGCAATAACAGCCGCGGTAATGTATCACCAGGAAATTTACTTTTCAAAGGACTTCAGGGCACTTTTTCGGTACTCTTACTAATAGAGAGGACATTCTTTATCAGTCACTATTATCTATCTTTTTCATACATCACGTTATGATGAATAGCTTTTTTGATCTACTTTTTTGGGTTCGAATATTTTGGCACTTATTTGACCTTACCGTCAATTTACGCTGTTTGGCGGATATATTTATTTCGATAGAGCGCAAAAATAGCTATCGGCTGATAGGTCAACCTTTAAGATTGGTTTTGGCATTTTCCAGAAATGAATTTTATAACGTCAATTTAGCCAATTGGTTGTGCACGTCGAAAGTCATGGGTCCCAGGTTCGAAACCGCGCCCGTGCAAACCCTTTTGCGGGCTTTTACCACGGGACATCTGTAAAACAAACATCGGTTCTGACCTTTGTGTGCTTCGTGGAGCAGAATGATGCATTGGATGAGTAAGAAACATTAAGATTGCACGAAAAGTTGGAAAATGCGGATCTGTTTGTTTTGACGCGACCGCCTTAGGAAAATCGATACTGTCATTGGTAGGAACGCCCTATCCAGATTTAATGGATGTGTGTTGTAGAGAATTTTGTCGCGTACTGAATAGTACTATCCGAATTCTGTTCTCACTGAAAACATTGAAAATACAGCGATTCGAATAGTTTTAGGTCATTTTCTGACAATGGCTGAAAAATCGAAAAATGCGTTTTTTTCATGGAAGATGATAATTTTATGAAATTTTGATATGGAGCTTTTTTGAAAAGAAGCACGTGCTGAATCGAATGAAATGGTTCATTTTATGTTACAACAAGAATTTAACTTCTTTTTCACGCATTCCTTAAATAGTTGACTAAAAGACATCTGGGCTGATTTTGTTCAGAATCCAAGGTGGATTCCGTTAAAAAAAAAGAAAATTAAAAAATATTGATATTAAAGAAAGTTATGGGGACTTTAACTTTTTTCATACATTTGCATGCCCAGACAAAGAAAAAAATTTTATAACAAAATTGACCTTCTAATTTTATTCATAGTGCGTATGGGTACCCCAAATTAAATTTTGGATAACCAAATCAGAAATTTTTGCCCCGGGGCAGGCTCCCACTGAGGACTGCTTGATCCTTACAGAGAGGCTCTCTTAACTAAACACTTACAAGAATAACTGGCGAGCGCGAGTTGAGTGGAAGAGTGAATTAACAAGAGCCTTAGTTGCTTCGGTCAGTTCTGCAATCGTAAAAACAAGCCTTAGAACAAAAATTGAAAATTAAGTAAGTTAAATATGCATTACAGAAGCAAGATAACACATGGTCCATTAATTTATTTGAAAGTACTGGCCTTGAAGGCCCACTTCAGCCGGAGAGAGCTGAGCGAGTTGACTTGACCGAAGTGTTAATCGGATGACATCATCTGAGAGCAAAGTTTCCAGGCCAGATGGATCCCGCGAGAGAATTCGCACTGTTTCGAGGGCAGCACAGCGAAGAGGGGCGAGAAATGGAGAGTCATCCAAACAACGATCCGAGATCAATGAAGACAGCTCCTTAAATCATCAATTAATTAAAGGCCGAAAGTAGCAAATATCGCTAACGAATGAAACCATCAAACAGTTTTTTTTCCTGACCTTTCTGACGTCACTGGGGACGCCGAATCTAAACTGCATGATGGAGGCGGAGTTGAGCTTAACGAGCGCCTCAGCCAGCTGCTCATCGCTTAGTGCACGCCACGAAGTCAAAACCGACAGCGAGAGAGAATCCATGCCGCCCTGGCCTACTCGGCCTCCTTCACACTGCTTTCTACTTCTTGTCTTCGCTGTCTGCAGCTCTCATTCATTGTCATGGCAACCGTCTGTTATCAGCAGAAGATCTACATCTATTCTTATCCATATCCTATGTACGTAAAAAGGTAAGATAAACGGCTTCAAAAACCGAATAAATAGCATCGCCAATTGGATTGCAGACATCTTTATCCTCATCTAATGACAATCCAAAAATATCTAAGGAAGAACTACTTGGCCTTAAACGAAGGGGCGACATCTGGTCGCTTGTTCGTAGGCTGGGCAACGCGGTCCGAAGCCATCTTGAGCTGAAAAGATTAAGAAAATGTAACACAGATGTATTACAGTTGGGGGGGGCAATTCGTTTTTAAACGACTCCAAGAAGGAGACACTTGCCTTAATACTCCAGCACAAAAAATATACTAACCCCCCCCCTTACGTATTCGAAACCAGGACAAACTGCAGTAACACAAAAATTATATTTGAATAACCTCTACCTCGGGATCGTAGAAGGAGTACTTGCCAAGGTGAAGGTACTCTGCACACTTGTATTCTTCCGGCTTGGGAGGGTTAGTCGTCAGCTGAAAATACACCGTTAGCAAACCTGTTCATGACTGTATCTGTAAAAAAACCGTTTACATCTGTCCTCCTCGTCCAGAAAAACCCCTGAGGTGAATTTCAGAAAAAAAATATCCACCACTGGGGTGGGAATGGTACAATAGTTGCAATAAAAAAGATTTTATGATAAACCTTCTTGAGGGCAGTCGCATGCTCAATTCCAGTCGGCATCTTGGGAGCTGCTGAAGCCATCCTTCGACTAATCACCAGAAGGGAAGTCTTCATCCTGAAATATAAGAAAATCCGATAAATTACAAATTAATTAAAGGATTTCAAGAAGGAAGCAGCAGTAACTCGGGGCGTGCAGCGAAAGAAACCACATATACAGCCTTTACATAACATAAGATTCGTGCTACATTCAAATACAAAATGATCCCTCCCACTGTTTTTTTTGTGTTTTTCCCGTGTCCTTAACGGTCCGCAAAACGACGGCCGTATATAAGAACTTATTGATATTTCACAGAAAATCTAACAACGTTCGGAATTTAAGGGCCACAGCTGCGATCTTTGAAATTATCCTTGGTACTTTCGCTACTTTTTTTTCCTAGCATGTTCGTTTTCTTCCGAATAGATTTATTGACCAACCAATTTGGGTGCTATCCTAGTTGGGGGGGGGGGGGGGTCCCCAATTTGACCATATGCTTACAGTGAAGATGCCAACTCGGCGGCGGCGTTTGAGTTCTGACGAAGACCCGCTCAGCTTATCTCGCCGCCGTCTCATACGGGATTCTTCTCTCACATATCACCGGCTTCTCGTCTTCATTATCACTTTTGTCAGGTGCATTGCGTGGTGCAAATCCAAATGCATATATGATTAAAATGCATAGATATTTCAGAGAATTTTTAGTTTTAGGAATTGTTGGCTAAGAACTATGGAATGAAATGCTTTATAGTTTCGCGCTGATTCATGCTACTCGGAAAACATTATCGACCGTGAAGGGTTCTATGATTGTTGTATGGACTCACAATACAACTTCCGGTTCTCTATTTCCGACTGCCCAAGCTGCTGAAGACTTCCTCGCTCTACTCGATTTTGGCTTTCTCATCGCTTATGCTTTTGTACGTTATTTTTATTCTCTTTTAATACCTTTTGAATGTTAATAATAATTGCTTATAGGGACTATATGCGGGCGGTTTACTTGGCGACCGTTATAACCCACGAATTGTACTTTCCATTGGAATATGGCTTTCCGCAATTGCTGTAAGTTCTTCAAACCAACGTTTGCTCAATTCCTGGCAAGCTGGCAACTGTTGGAAGCTTTAGCAAATAAGATTTATCTATCGCACTTTTTGTAGCGTAAAAAGCCAACACATGTGGAACGTATCTATACGTTTTCTTTATGAGCTCTTTGTTTTAGGTATTCCTTTTCGGTTACGTAACAGAGTTGTTCCAATGGTATTCGGAACCTCTTTATCTCCTCCTTTGGGTGAGCGGTGGCCTCTTCCAATCTGTTGGCTGGCCTACTGAAGTTGGTTGTTTCTCCCATATTAAGAGAGTCAGTAGTAGTTTTTTTCCGAATTCCAGATTTGTATCGTTGGCAACTGGTTCGGTCGTGGATCCCGCGGTCTTGTCCTCGGTGCTTGGTCTGCCTGTGCTAGTGTCGGCAACATAATTGGCACCCTTATCTCCTCTCGCGCTCTCTACTTCGGATACCAAGTATCTTCTTACTTCCTCTTGACTCTCCTCCAACTCTTCTCTTACAGTATGCCTTCGCAATCAACTCGGTTCTCCTTTTCCTCTTTGGCTTCGTTGTCTTCTTCGGTCTTACTGCCCATCCCCGTGAACTAGGACTGCCGGATCCATCTGAATCAGCTGAAGACTCGAATGATGTGATTGAAGTGGTTGACCAGCCCCGCCCAATTGGTTTTCTCCGTGCTTGGCGACTGCCTGGAGTTGCCATTGTACGTTTTGTGATGTGGAGAATATGGGGCATTTGGAATACCTATTATTTTGCTTTTTTTCCTATGTGTCCTACTAGATTTTTAAAAATAAGATTTAAGCGTTAATGTAATGATTGACAATGCAGTATTCGTTGGCGTACGCTTGCCTGAAACTGGTGAACTACGGTTTCTTCTTCTGGCTTCCCTTCTATCTTCATTCTCACTTCCATTGGCCAGAAAGTGAAGCGGACAACCTTAGCACATTCTATGATGTCGGAGGAATTGTCGCTGCCGTCGTGGGTGGCGCTTTTTCGGTTTGTCGTGTTCTTCATTATTTCTTGTTCTTTACATGCATATGGAATTACCTTTCCATCTTCTCTGCATAGTGTATTTTCCGTTTCCCCATGCGTTGGTTGACTGCAGGATCGACTGTCGTCTCGCACCCCCGTGGTCTTCGTTATGTTGCTGGTCTCGTCGCTCACCCTGTGGATCTATTCATGTCAGTGCAGCTGGACATGTCCGTTTCCCTAACGGGCTCTTTCTTCAGTGGCGCCGGCTGATTATCTGTTCAATGCGTCCCTGCTCGCACTGGTTGGCTTCTTCGTTGGCGGTCCATCTAACATGATCAGCAGCTGCGTCTCTGCAGACTTGGGTTTGTTCTTCCCCCATGATTTCCCCCCAGTCCGATTCATTTGTATTGCATGTAGACGGCTACTTTATCAGATATAAGAATGTGTTATAAGATGAAGGGTATTCTTGGAGGAAAAGCACGCGAGTTGCACGGCCGCAGCGATGCGCTTTCCACGGTGACTGGGATTGTGGACGGGACGGGGAGTGTCGGGGCAGCCATCGGACAACTACTCATTCCACTCGTGCAGAGGGCTCTCGGATGGGATGCTGTCTTCTATGGATTCATTCTTATGGTTCTTCTCTCTCTCTCTCTCTCTTTCTACGTTCTCTGCATTCCTTCCTCTCTGCCCTCCTCTCTCTCTTCCTCTCTCGCTTTCTCTGTCTCTCTCTCTCCTCTTACCCAGATGTATCTGTTCTCTTACTAGGTTCTGTGCACGGCCGGCTTCCTCTCTCCCCTCCTCCGAAACGAGTACTTGGAATGGCGAGCCCGTGCGAGGGGGGATGAGGACGAAGAGGTGGGTCGGGGTGAAACGGATGCACTTCTCCCTCACTAACATCATTCAATTTTAGGCTTTGCTTCAGCGCTAACCAAATGATCGCCATAAGGACATCTTGTACTATAGATTTATTTATTTCAGAAATATGAATAAGAAAAGAATCGGTAATGCAATTCCTGCCAACCCGCCTATTTGCCATTCCACTTTCTTTTTACAAGCGTATCAGTATTTTACATAACTGTAAAAGTGACTCTAGTCCCTGGAAGGAAACCAGCTGTGATACGCCTTATCTTGCATTTCGTTTTCCAAGTTGAACTCTACGGTTTGGAGTCTCAATCATCTGCTTGTCAATGACCATTGCCCTATATAATTTATTTGCTTCAAGCGCTTAGACAAACGAAATATTGTCTTGTATAAATTTGCATTATTTATGTATAAATATTTTAAATATTATCTTGTACAAAGCAAATATTCTTTTTTATTAAAAGTAGGAAAAGATATAAGTTAGTGGAGGGAGTGTATTCTCAGCCCTTTCCGAGAGCGGAATTGTGACCTGCAGCTGAAGATGATATCTTATTGAGGAGCGAGTAGAACTCCAGACGAACGCCCGTGTCATCCATCTATTCCAAGGGGTGAATGAGTTCGGAGGGAGAGAGGAAAACTTACATTGAGATGGTGAGCTCCGCCCGAAATTTCGCGAAGGATTGCATGACTCGATTCGAGACGGGAGAGCAATTCACGAGAACGAGCACAGGGAACGAGCTGAACACTCAATACATATTGGAAGTAAAGAAGAGGATAGGGTAGAGGGAGAGGCTAGGAATGAGATTGTTCACTAATAATAGCAATTAATAGTAGTACATCATCTTTATCGCCGTGGACAATAGATACGGGACAATTGATCGGTAGTTTTCCTTGGCGTCTGGAGACGCAGTTCTGTAATGAAGAGCAGGATGCGATTGTTCATTAACAATAGAAGTTAAACCTGCTGATAGAGGACAAAGGAGTCCAGATCAACGGGGATCTCCTCTCCGTACTTGCTGGCTGGGTGCATGATCCGCTCGCCTCTCTCCAATCTTCTTTCCAACGTAGTCAAAGTCAACATTGAAACCAGGAGAGACCAGGAAAATTCCCTCAACAAGTATACGGTATAGTACAGTAACCGATTTATCTTAGGAGCTCTCACCGCAATTCGGTGTGGAAGCCTGATGGCTGCATTTAGCACGGGATGAGCGCCTGGAAAAAAGAATAGAGGCGAGAGAGAGAGAGAGAGAAAGAGAGAGAGATAAAAGAGAGAGAGAGAGAGAGATAAAAGATGGGAGAGGGTAGGAAGGGCAGAGAAAGAGGAAGGAGTACCAGCACTCTGGCCGATGAGAAGCACTGGCTGGTTGTCTGGGAGTGCAGAGAGACGTTGTTGAAGAGAGGCCTCCCACTCAGTCACTCTCCACACTCTTCGGATACGTCAATCTCAATTAAATATAATCAACATCTTCGAAGGTAAGTACAAATAGATGCGAACGCTTCGAAGATGTGTTCAGTTCCAGCAAGTTCTGTTTTCAGCTGAGTGGAGAGACGACTGCGAGGAGAAGAGCCGAGACCGTGGCAGTACAGGGTGAAGACACGCTTCATCTGGCAAGAACAAACGGTACAATATCAGCTTGGTAACTTTTTTTAATTTTTGAACTTTGCACAAATGTATGATATGCATAGTCTGGAAAAAAACGGGTAGATGAATGAGACAGAGAAAGAAAGAGAGAGAGAGACGATGAAATTAAAAGAGACAAAATCATCCTTCGAAAGTGTCTGCACTAGTCTTCTAGATATTTGTAGTTTGTATGCCCGCAACACCGTTCTTAATATCGCGGATAAAGCATTATAATATTAGCATTTATTATTGAGAACTCGTCATGGTAATCAGGAAGACGATTGTTTTCCCTGTTGACATTCCTCGATTCCTGCAAGAAGCCATTCAATGTATATTATTGAATGTTCGGGGAGGGCCACTCATGCACAAGGAGAACGCCTCAAAGGTGAGATCAATAATGGTCATTTTCTCATTCTCTCGTTCCCTGTCCCTCTCCATTCTCTCGTGTTGGCCTCTACATCCATCTACCGCTTTCGCTTTCATTGTCTCGTACATGGAAAAAGGACAGGTACCGATCTGCTTCCATATACGCGTGAAAGAATGGAGAACTAGGGCATCAAATTCTCTTCACAAAATAAATTATGCACAACGTCTATAATTTTGGAACGCCAAAATCAAATTTATCTACAGTAACTAACTCAGTATAAGAGCAGTTTAAATTAGCTGAATTAAGATATATAGGGATTGATTATGACATCAATTGATAACGATTGCATGGAAACAAGGAGCGGAAGTATTCAAAAAAAGTGCAAATAATGTGTATATGAAATAATAGTGCTGTTGTACTTTTCAATCTGTTTCGAAAGGGCAGCAATTCCAAAAGAAAGGGGGAATAGAATGAGGTTCTGCCATTCTAGTCGCGTGTCAGCGTGGTGAGTGGTTGTCTGCAGAAAAAGGGAAGAGATGGCAGCAGCGGAAGGGGGCCAAGCAGAGGTTGTGGCAGGCGCGCTCTGCCGCCGCAATTACAACAACGCCAGGAAGGCCGAGGTCAGCACATTTCTGTTTATTTCAAACTTCGAGTTGTCGACAGCTTTTCACTACTCTTACGTTCTCTGAACTTCACAGCAAGAGACGGGTCCAGGAGCTTCTCTGATCTATTTCGACTCGGCGAACATCTCCCAGAGCCCTGTGAAGAGCACGATTCTCATTGAGAACAAGACGGGCAAGCACATGGCCTACAAGGTTCTTCAGCCTCTTCCCATTCTGAGTCAAGGAGATTGAGAAAGAATTCTGTTCTTGCAGTTCAAGATGACCTCGAATAAGCTCTTCCTGGTGGACCTCCCGAGAGGAGTCATCCCAGCAGATGCATCGCGCACTGTCACTGTCAGGGATTCGCTTTTCGCTATTCTACTCTTCTCTCTTCCTTTCCCTCACCCTCTGTCTCTCTCACTCACTTTCCATTTCTTTCTCTCTCTCTCTCTCTTTCTCTTTCTCTCTCTCTCACTCGCTATCTCCACTCCATTATCTCTACAGTTCACCTACCGTGGCTCCTTCATCCCCACCGATCTCCATCACTACTTCACCTTCTTCGGCGCCTTCGTCTCCGATATCAACGTCGACCCCAAGCAGGCGAGTACCTCATGAGATTCTGCATCAACAACGCTTCTTATATCAATCTTATTTTTCACGATCTGTTTCTCTCTTTCCCTTACCATTAACCTCCTCCAATCCATCTTCTCTCACCTCGTTCCCTCCTTCTCTCTCTAATATGTATGTGCATACCTCTTCTTTCTCTCGCTCGCTGAAATCCATTTCTTTCACTGTGATAGTCTCTCTCTCCTCTCTCTCTCTCTTTGTCTGATCCTTCCCCTCTCTCTAATCCCTCTGCTCTCTCCAGGCCCTGGATGCAGTTCGTGACCGCGAGGATGCCAAGCGTCGCGTGTTCGTGATGTTCGGTGCTGCGGGTGCCCAGCATCCCCAGTCGACCCTCCACTTCTCGGGCACGAAGGATCTCAAGGATCTCTCCTTCTCCGTCGACTAAGGACATCGAGCCACGCAAGCGCCATCGAGCCCAGAATAAAGGACCAACCTTTATATCTGTTCCCCTGCACATGAATGTGTTGCCAGTTGAAAACCAAGCGAAAAATTTATACCGGAGTCGTAATACAATTAGAGAACGACAATTTAATTTGTTATGATGTGAAGCGAGCAATTCGTGAAGAACGTGCATCTTTACCAGCACTGGGGAAATATTTTTCTTAGCAATGTAGAAGTCATCCTCATTCTCAATACTCGATGGTAATTGTCTTGGTCTGGAGATACTCGTTCAGTGCCTCCATTCCTGTAATTAACAATCAGAATGAAGGGAGAGAAAAAGTAACTTCTCTCTCTCTCTCTCTCTCTCTCTCTCTTTCTCTCTCTCTCTTTCGCTCTCTCTCTCGCTCTCTCTCTGTTTCTCGCTCTCTCTTTCTCGCTCGCTCTCTTTTTCTCGCTCTAAGAAAGTGAAACGAACCTAGATCCTTTCCGAATCCAGATTGCTTGAATCCTCCGAAGGGAGCAGCGACATCAGTCTTCTGATAAGTGTTCACGAAGACCGTTCCAGCCTGTAGCCGCTCAGCCACTCTCATCACTTTCGTGATGTCCTGCACAGGAAAAATAGATGCATTAAAAAAAATTAATGTGCGAAAAGATATTCAAGGAGAAAATAAATACATTGTTGCATAAAAGAGGAAACGAGTGAATTGAGAACCTTTGAGAAAACACCGGCAGCGAGGCCGAATTCTGTTTCATTGGCACGACGAAGAACGTCGTCGAGGTCACTGCAGATAGACGAGAGAGAGAGAGAGAGAGAGAGAGATTGAGAAAGAAAGGGAAAGAGAGAGAGAGAGATCGAGAAAGAAAGAGGGAAAAAATGAGAAAAAGAGCGAGAGATAGAGAGAAAGAGAGAGAAAGACAGAGATAGAATAAGATGAGAAAAGAGAAATCTGGAAAGCAAGATGCCGACGAGCCCAGACATATGGGTGAATAACAGACAGAAGGTTAATGATTGGGAAAGACGAATACTCGAACTGACTCGTCATCGAAATCGGAGACGACCATGACAGGACCGAAGCTCTCCTCCTTCGCCACGTAGTTGTAATCGTCCACGTGGGAGAGGATGGTCGGCTCGAAGAAGAGGCCTGGCATCTTGGGACGGCCACCGCCTACTTCGAGCTAGAAAACGTCTGGCCCGTAATCTTCCTTTCTCTCTCTCGTCCTCTTCTTCTCTATTGTTCTCTTCGTCTCTCTCTCTCTCTCTCTCTCTCTCTCTATCTCTCGTCCTGCTTACCTTCGCTCCCTCCGCAATGCCCCTCTTGACATAGTCGATGAGTTTGTCAAGATGTGCCTTGTGGTTCTGCGGTCCATGACCAGTGGCGCGATCAAGTGGATCTCCGATGACGATCTGGGAAGGTACGATGCTTGCCGTCTCTTCTGCCCTTCTCTCTCCTTACCTTCTTTGTCTCCTCAACGAGCTTTGAAACGAAGTCATCATGGATCGACTTGGCCACGAAGATTCTCCCTGCGGCGATGCAGTTCTCGCCCTTGTTGAAGAACACCGCTGTGCATGTCTGCCGCACTGCCTGCAACACTATTCCTGCTCTCTCTTTCTCTCTCTCTCTCTCTCCCTCTCTCTCTCTCTCTGTCTTTCTGTTCTCTTTCTCTCTCACTTCTTTTCATTTCTTTCTTTTCTTGCTTTATTAAAAAAAATTTTTTCGTTCATGCTCGCATCCCTTTCTCTCCTCCTTCCTCCCTCTTGTCCACCTTGTCCATATCAGCATCAGCAAAGACGATGAGCGGAGACTTCCCACCAAGTTCCAGCGACACCTTTTTGATGTTCGACTGGGCGCAGCTGAAAAACCAACACTCTCTCCCGTTCCCTTTCTTTCTTCATCTCTCTCTCCCTATCTCTTTCTTCCTCTCTCTCTCTCAGGCTCTCTCTCTCTCTCTGTCTCTCTCTTTCTCATCCTCACCTTCCCATGACATGTGCACCAATCTCGGTGGATCCGGTGAATCCAATCTTGCGTACGTGGGGATGATTAGTGAGTGCCTCTCCGATATCTGCTCCTGATCCCGTGACAATATTGATGACTCCATGAGGGATGCCAGCGAGGGCTGCCAGCTCGGCGAATTTGAGTGCCGTCAGGGGAGTCACCTTCAAGGGAAGCATTCACTGGAAACTTCTGATCAGTAGAATTATACGAACTAATGGAAGGAATGAATACCTGAGCTGGTTTGTGGACAACAGTGTTGCCAGCTGCGAGACACGCGGCCATCTTCCAGGAGAGCATCATGAGAGGGTAGTTCCAGGGGGTGATCAGCCCGACCACTCCCATCGGCTCGCGCTTCGTTACGCATAGATTCTTGTTTGGCCGCGCATCCGTGATCGGAATTGTCAGACCCTGGAGTGCTCTGTGTCATCTCTAGTCCTCCGCGCTCTCTCTCTCCCTCTCTCTCTCTCTCTCTCCCCTTTTCACTCTTCCCCTCGCTCTCTCTCCTCACCTGAATCTTGTCAGCCCACCCTGCGAAGTATCTCCAGACGTCGATGGACATGCCGACGTGAGTCTTGATGGCGAGAGTGTAGACTGCACCGCTGTCAAGACTCTCTAGAGTCGCCAGCTCTGCCTGAGGTCACAGCTTTCTTGATCTCTCTTTCACTCATTCACTCACTCTTTTTCTCTTTCACTCTCTATCTCTCTCTTTTTCTCTTTCTCTCTCTCTATCTCTATCTCTCTCTCCTTTTCTCTCCTTCCCTTACCTTATGCTGCTCCATGAGATCGGCAAGCTTGAAGAGTAGTCTCCCCCTCTCGCGAGCTGACATCTTTCCCCACTCTCCCTGCTCGAATGCTTTCTTCGCTGCCTTCACTGCCTTGTCCACATCTTCTTTGCTGGCTTTCGCCACCTCAAGAAAATAATTCACACGCGACATTCAGGGAACACAGCTAATTTTATTTACGTTTAAAATACTGGTAAGAAGAGAGTTAAAAGTTCTAAACCTTGCAGATGACTTGTTCGTTGAATGGATTGATCGTGTCATACGTCCTGCCCGAAACAGAAGACACAAACTTCCCGTCGATGAACAAGTCGTGCGGGAAGCGCAGCTTCAATCCATTCGACTCCACTTCCACCTTCAAATCTCATGGTAAGTTGGAAAAGTTACTATTCATTCAGCCTCTTCCTCTGAAAAATGAATAACTCAAAAGTGTAAACGAAGACTGACGGGATCGTAGATCACTTCAATCTTGTCGCCTCCACGCAACTTCCTGATCACTGCATCCGAGTTCTCTCCGAATGTCGGGCCAGAGTAGATCTAAATACAAATGTACATACATCTGTATGTCAAAAAGGCCAATAAGATCTTTAAGTTCATCTCTTCCAAGCGGAAGAATAGAAAACGGACGTCGGTGTTCTCGAGTTCAGCCGTGGTGTGGAATTTGATCTCCTCGACGAGACGAGCGACGTCTGCCGAAGAAGCTCCGTTCTCGAAGAAGTCAGTCTCTGACGAGATTCGAGTCTTCAGAATCCCCGTCCAGATCTCCTGCAAGGAAAGAGACAGCGAGAATAAGAGAAGAAGGCTGAGCGGAAAAAGTGGATACGAAATGGCATGCCTTGAGCTTCTCGATGACCTTCTTCTCCTCTTCAGTCAGCACAATCTCTGCTCCCTTCTCCTCGGCCAAGCCAAACTTGCTGCCCGCAATGGTTTTCGTGCCCACTTTCACTGAGCCGACGTTCACCTGGAATGGCTTGATTTACTACTCGTTTCTTTGTTCTCTTTCGACTAGCAAAACAAAGCAGACTGACAAATTTGCCATCATTGGCAGGGAGAAGAAGTCCTCCGTCGTGGACGAAGACCTTCCCTCCAGGCACCTCGGCCACCGCGATCTCTCGTGGATCCTCTGGCAGTTCCTTTCTCTTCCAGAGACGACAATCGAAGAAGGAAATCCGCTCGCCGTTCATCAGGCTCCATGCTCCAGGCACCTGAAGTCACATATCCTCGCTCTCTCTCTATCTCTCTCTCTCTCTTTCTCTCTCTCTCTCTCTCTCTCTCTCTTCTGCTCTCCTCTCTTCCCCTCTCTCACTTTCCCTGTATTCCGAAACTGGTGCGATGATATATGTACATATGTATGTATGTATGTACATACAGTACGGCTCAGCGGCCAGGGGTCTCGGCTATAGCGGCTATAGCGGCCGCCTGCCAAATGGGCCAAGCGAAGTACGCGTTAAATGAAGCTTTTTGCTTCAAATCATATGTATTTTTGAGCTCGTGGAAGCTCGCAGCATCATATACGCAGAAGAAATCCTGAAAATAATGCATATTTACGAAAATTTAATTCTAAATGCAAATCATGGCTCTTTTGGTGCGTTGTCGACTAGTGAAGGGTGTGTAGTGAAATTTTCTGTTCCTGGCAAGTTGCCAGATTTAACTTCAAAAACAGAAATCCCTGTTATTTTTATCATCCTTGTTGTTAAAGTGTTCGCTCATGCTGCCCTTTTAATTACTTGTCTGTTTTTATCTTCACAGATTCGCTAAGCATTGAAAGAAGCTTCTGTTCGCTCGAGCAATGGAAGGGAGCGTGGCGATGGCGGTAAAGGGTCTACGGCAAGGACTTCATTAGATCCGTTACTTTTTTTCGTTTGGATATTCTATTTTTTCCGCTTACATTTTACACTATATTCGTTTTGTCCTCCCGTTTACTAAGAAAAACCATTGAACATGAAGCTTTGTGGCTCATTTTGTAGCGAGCTGCGGGATGTGCCATCACTTCTGAATCAGCTATGTCTGCTAGCAGGGAACTCCGGTGCCTATAAATCCCAGGTTATTACAAAGTGCTTTACTGTTTAACAAACAAGGATGACTGTTTAACAAATGAGAAACAACTTTAACAAATGAGGAACTTTACTGTTTAACAAACATGAACAACGACAAGCGCGAACGGTTAAAATAATTCAGTTCTATCGGAAAGTAAGATGTTGGATAAAAATTTTGTTACTCAGACTATCCTTATGAGGATCATATGTAGGCAAAATTTATTGATAAAAGTGTCGTTTGCTTTGTTTTTAATATTAGATATCAATCAAAAACATCGCGATTGGCAGCAAAGCTGTTGAGATTACGGGATCGGCTGCGGCTTCTGCTCCGACTGCGCTGATCCTCTCCGTCTCCTTCATTCGACTCATTGTTAGACAAGTTTCTGAACATATTCGATTAGTTTCTGGGTACCGTTTTGTGAATTTATTGGCATTTTTCTTTAGAGGACAACTTATCATAATTGGCAATTGTGAAAATTTTTAAAGTAGATATGTTGATCGTTTGGATAAATATAAACCGCTTCTGCTTTCTGCTGTAGCTGTTGATGCTCTGAAGTGCATCGCGCCTTTGTGCCGCCTTTTGAGATTCACCTACTGGGTAGAACTGCTCGAGTAGCTAAAATTAGTCAATTATTGTGCATGAAACACGTTACTAACAATTGGGTAAATATCCAACGAACGGTGAAGATAAATTTGCGTTTTGCATGATTCTTTCTCTTTAGCAGCGGCTCATGCCGGTCAGTTTCGTTCTCAAAAATTGATGTCTCAACCATGCGAGCGAAAACCGATGCATTCTTTGCATTTTCAGCCAATGCTGCGGCTTCCTCCTTGTCCATGAATGTAAACTGCAGGTCTAACTATGATTCCAACGATTAGCATAAATTCCAAATTCGATTGCTTTTCCTAGTCCTAGCCTCTGTCCCGTGAAGCCGGTGTGCTTCGCTCTAGCAGAACCTTGACAGATTCCTCAGCTTGCTCAGCAGCTTCCCGAGCTGCTGTTATATTACCACGAAGTGCAGAGACCCCAGCCATCAGTAAGCTAACCCTCTCATTTACATTTTTCTCTACCTACAAATTGTATTATTACTCTCCAAAAAAGGTTTTATTCTGTACCTGAGAAACTCGGGCATTAATACTCTTCTCGATCTGAAACTATGACCTTCATTCTCTGACTCAGAAACTTATCGTCTATATGTTTTTTGTACCTGGGCAAATTTGGAGTCGATGTGGTTTGTCAGATGCTTGATCCATGAAGGTGAACCGTTGGAGGAAGTAGTAGTGGTTGTGGGGAGTACTAAGGCACGAGCTGGAGTTGAAGTGCTTCTCGATGGTGAAGGAGAGGTAATTCTCGTCCGTCTGAGTGGCACGTTGTCGGAGTCATCGCTGTCTTCTTCGGCGGCGGGAACCATGAGGCCCGATCCAATTGAAGTCCTCGGTGCAAATATGTATATAATTCTATTTTTGTTGCGAATCGTTAATTATAATAAAAACCTTTTTCTTTTCTGAGACGGTGCAGAGACCTTCTTTGTGCATTCTCGCTGGCAAGCAGTTTCACTTCCAGCAAATAGAACTGTGCATTTGTATTTCTTTTTGTCGCTATATTCTACCTGAGAAAGGAGATTGATCTAGTCCATGAGAGTAGGGATGGAAGTATGATAAACTGTAAACCCGCACCCAGTTCGTGCAACCAACGGTCGGATGGGCGAGTTGATCCTTCGAGATGACAGTGAATTCTTGCGGGCCGGAGCCGCGCGTCTTTTCCCAGGAGACCAAAGCATATGCCATAGCTGGGCTTATCACAAACGATTAAAGTTATTCATGTTGATTGCATAAATAGGCGAAAGAATTATGAAGTTGCCAATGATGTCGAGAAAGATAGGCGAGAGAAACATAGGAGAGAGCGAGAGAGAGGGAGAGATCAAGAGAGAAAGGGAGAGATAGAGAACGAGAGAGAGAGAAAGGCAGGGAGCGAGAGAAATGCTGGATATAGAACTGTGCCAATGGAGACGCAAGGCAGGGGGGAGAGATGGAGAAATGACAAAGACGGTTGGCTGGCAGCAAAAATGGGTAGTGCCGGAGCGAGATGGAGACAGAGCGAGAGAAAGAGAGAGAGAGAGCGAGAGAGCGAGAGAGAGAGCGAGAGAGATAGAGAGAGAGGGATATACTAGATACTGAACTGTGACAATGGAGACGCTTAGGTGTTAACAGAGAGGGATAGGCTGGCAGCAAGAATGGTTAGTGACAGAGCGAGATGGAGACAGAGCGAGAGAAAGAGAGAGAGAGAGAGCGAGAGAGAGAGAGAGAGAGCGAGAGAGATAGAGAGAGAGGGATATACTAGATACTGAACTGTGACAATGGAGACGCTTAGGTGTTAACAGAGAGGGATATGCTGGCAGCAAGAATGGTTAGTGACAGAGCGAGATGGAGACAGAGCGAGAGAAAGAGAGAGAGAGAGCGAGAGAGAGAGAGAGAGCGAGAGAGATAGAGAGAGAGGGATATACTAGATACTGAACTGTGACAATGGAGACGCTTAGGTGTTAACAGAGAGGGATAGGCTGGCAGCAAGAATGGTTAGTGACAGAGCGAGATGGAGACAGAGCGAGAGAAAGAGAGAGAGAGAGAGCGAGAGAGAGAGAGAAAGAGAGAGAGCAAAGGAAGAGCCAGTGAAAGAAATATAGCAGAGACCCTCCGTTCTATGATCTATAAAGGGACTCTCCAATCTATATGCTCTGTCAGATGTCTCCATCATCTCCATCGTCAACGTGTTCATTCTGTCTAGAAACAATGATCTTGTGTTTCATCTCAATATACTCATTTGGATCCGTCTATTTATGTTGCAGCTAGATATTCACAATGGTTCACCCTCTCGCAACCCGTGTTCTCATCGTGAGGGCCACATCGACCTCAGCAAAGGAAGTACACAAAAAGCTGCGTGCCAGTGGAGAGATTATCGCGTATAAGACAATCCTGCGAATTCTCCGAATGCAGAAGACGCCGCATACCATCAAACCCCCCGTGAGGGCGGGCAAGTTCACCACGGTGCAGAAGTCGCTTGCCAGAAAGGTAGATGAGCACTGTCTTGGCCACTTTGTACTCTCTTTGCCATCTCTCGCCAGTCTCCTCTGTCTCTCATTCTCTTTCCTCGTCTCTCACCAATCTATCCCCGTTTCCCTCGCTCGACGTCATTCTATCTATCCGTCTCTTCTCTCCCTCTTTCTACATCTCTCTCCTCTTATTCCATCTCTCTCTCTCTCTCTCTCACACTCTAGTTCTCCGGGTCGTTAGTGGTACACACGGTGAACGGCGTTTGTAGGCTGTGCTGGCCATGTACACCGCCAATCCTTCGCTGACTGCGAGGAAGGCGGCCAGTGCTCTTGTTCGTCGAGTGGGATGCTCCTTCTCAGTCTCTACTGTGAAGCGTCTCCGAGCACAAGTTGGACTGAGAAAGCACTCAGCGAAGTATTGCCAGTTTATCCGTGAGGATAATAAGGTAAAGAGACTTCAGTGGTGCACGGAGAAGAAAGAAAAAGGGGAAATGTTTGTTGACTGCTTGTTCACTGATGAATGCACGGTCCAAGCTGATCCGAACAAAACGTTGAGAATGGTGACTGGGCCAAAGGACCCGAAAAGATTAGCGCCCCTTCCTAAACACCCTGTGAAGTTGCATGTCTATGGCGCGATATCTTGGCGGGGAGCATCACAACTCTTCATCTTCGACAGCTCTGTTAATCGTTTGCCGAATTCTAGTATCTTTAGAACTTTCCACCAATAAAATCTAGAGATAAACAGTATCCTTCGAAGATTATACCATAATAACAGGAAAGAATGGACAGTAATCGCTTCTGCGAGATCTACGAGGAAACTGTCCACACTTTCGGAATGAAGAAATACAATGGATGGTAAATTCTGACATTTAAATATCGTGAGAAAGCCCTTATTGTTAGAAATAAAAATATACGAAAACAACCACTCTTTTCAGCTACAGATTGATCCAGGACAATGCGCCCATGCACGTCAGCCGCTTCACCAAGGCGCGCTTCAACCAGCTCGGAGTCACCGTGATGGACTGGCCAGCCGAATCTCCGGATATTAATGTTATCGAACTAGTTTGGGCTGAACTGAAAGCATATGTCAGGTAAACGCTTAATCATTCCCTCGAAAAGAAATCTTTTGAAACGGAGAATGTTTGCATGGGTCTCATCATTAAATCATAAACTTTTTTCTTCATCCTAATTTACTTCAGAAACAACTGCCAAGGACACTCTCTCTCCGATCTCACTGCCTCTATCCATGCCTTCTGGGGAACACTCACTAAGGAAAAATGCCGAAAATATATCTCCCACGTGCACAAGGCAATTGACAATGTAATTGAGGCAAAAGGTGGTAACTTCGTGGAGTAAACAATTTATCTCTCAGTTATAACGTAAAATCGTATAGAAATTGTACATGTTTGTTAAACAGTAAAGTTCCTCATTTGTTAAAGTTGTTTCTCATTTGTTAAACAGTCATCCTTGTTTGTTAAACAGTAAAGCACTTTGTAATAACCTGGGATTTATAGGCACCGGAGTTCCCTGCTAGCAGACATAGCTGATTCAGAAGTGATGGCACATCCCGCAGCTCGCTACAAAATGAGCCACAAAGCTTCATGTTCAATGGTTTTTCTTAGTAAACGGGAGGACAAAACGAATATAGTGTAAAATGTAAGCGGAAAAAATAGAATATCCAAACGAAAAAAAGTAACGGATCTAATGAAGTCCTTGCCGTAGACCCTTTACCGCCATCGCCACGCTCCCTTCCATTGCTCGAGCGAACAGAAGCTTCTTTCAATGCTTAGCGAATCTGTGAAGATAAAAACAGACAAGTAATTAAAAGGGCAGCATGAGCGAACACTTTAACAACAAGGATGATAAAAATAACAGGGATTTCTGTTTTTGAAGTTAAATCTGGCAACTTGCCAGGAACAGAAAATTTCACTACACACCCTTCACTAGTCGACAACGCACCAAAAGAGCCATGATTTGCATTTAGAATTAAATTTTCGTAAATATGCATTATTTTCAGGATTTCTTCTGCGTATATGATGCAGCGAGCTTCCACGAGCTCAAAAATACATATGATTTGAAGCAAAAAGCTTCATTTAACGCGTACTTCGCTTGGCCCATTTGGCAGGCGGCCGCTATAGCCGCTATAGCCGAGACCCCTGGCCGCTGAGCCGTACTGTATGTACCTTGTCATTTCCCCGAATGAAGTTGTGGAGCTGAATCTGGTTCTTGTCCTTCCAGATGATCTCTGCCACCTCCGGCTTCGCTGTGATGTGAGCATCGTAAGTTCCGCCCTCCGGCTGAGTAATGCGAGGCGCGCGGCCTTCCGCGATCAGACGAACTGCTTCGGCCTGAGAGAGACAAGGGGTGAGAGATAATAGAGAGTGAAGAGAGAGTGAGGGATGGAGAGAGAAAGAGCGATAGAGAGAAGGAGAGAATGAAGGAGAAAGAGAAAGAGAGGGAGAAAGAAAGTGAGAAGGAGTGAAAGAAGGACTGACCATTCCGGTGACTCCCTCCGGGTAGAGGAATCTCTTGTACAACGAGTTCAGCGTGTCATTCTCCTCGACTTTGCATGTCTTCTGCAGCAGAATCGGACCCGTGTCCAGGCCGTCGTCCGCCCAGAAAATGGAGAATCCGGCCAAGGGATCGCCTTCGATCAGCGTCCAATTAATGGCCGAGGCACCTCTGCAAAGAGAGAGAGAGAGAGAGAGAGAGAGAGAGAGAGCCAGAGAGAGAAAGAGTGATAGAGTGATAGAGTGAAAGGACATAGAGAGAGCGGGAGGAGGAGGAGAGAGAGAGAGAGAAGAGGACGAGTGAGAGGAGAGAAATTTAGAGAGAGACATATGTACATAGGTACATACATAGAGATTAATGAGAAAGAATGACAGGAGAGAAAGAAAGAAAAGAGTTAGAGAGTAGAGAGTGAGAGGAGGGAGAAAAGAGGGCGAGTGAGAGGAGAAAGACCGAGAGAGAGGAGAGTGGAGAGAATGACGGAGAGAGAGCGAGGGAGGAGAGAGAGAAAGAGAGAGTGACAGAGACAGAGAGACAGAAGTGAGAAAAAGAGAGATGAACAGAGCGAGTGGAGATACGACAGCGAGAGAGAGAGAGGAGAGAGCGAAAGGAGAGAGAGTCAGGAGAAAGGCGAGAGCTTGAGAGAATGAGAGACCGAGAAGGAGGAAAAGGGAGGAGGGAGTGTGGATAAATAAGGAAAGAAGCGGAGCATTACATAAGTGTGTGGGCTATAATCTACTCACCGATGCTTGGGCAAAATAGACGGATGGTAGATGATGCTCTTGTTCTTCGGTGCTTCTGTTACCTGCATATAAGAAGGGACGGAGTGACTTTCTAAGAAGAGATCACTTTCCCGGAATGGAAGAAGAAGAAGAAAACAGAAAAGAAGAAACCTCAATGGGGATGAACTGAGTGCAGAATGGCATGACATTCAACTCGGCTCCATACGAGAGATACTTCTCGAATAGCTCGGGAATCACCTCGAACTTCCCCTCCGGATTCTTCCGCCTCCAGCGGGCTGGCTTCTCCACAAGGACGCCATCTTTCACAGCTTCAAGGGCTGCAGACAACAACAAGAGTTGTGAATTGATTCGAATAATTGTAGTTGTATTATGTGCTTATGTATGTGCATATGAACATATATGTATATGTATGTATGTAAATATACATATCTTGACAAAAAAATGTATCATGTTAAGCTAAGTTGTTGTACCAAGGAGATCCTCCCTGCCATTCTTGTCTGGAATAGTGAAGACAACGACGACTTGGTGTCCATCCCTCCGGAGAGCCTTGTAGACGTCGACACCGAAGGCACTCTGGCCAATCACGGCTATCTTCATCTGAACAGACTCGCAACATCTCAACAAGCAAGCCCTTCGACCTTCGGCCATATATTGAAGAGAATGAATTTTAACAGGTCTTCCTCACAAATTCGACTACATGTAAGACAGCCAGGCCACAACACTGGTAACGAGTGGTTATTCCTTCTGAACCTGGCTAGTGGAGAGTGAATAAAAGAATCTGCGAGTTGTGAGAAGGGATGCAATTCGAGAAGTGGCCACGTGCCTATGCTCTACTATCTCCCTTCCCTGTTCTTGTAGAGAAGAGAGATAACTTGGACCCTTTCTTATCACTTTGCCGGTCAGCAACGAAAATCAGAGACTACATACACTGTGCGTATGCTATGCCGAATGGGAAAACAGAGACGATTAATTGATTCGGAGATAAATCAGAGGAAGGGAAAGGGATGTTTACAACACGGAATTGTCACGACCATGAAAAGGCAGCAGAACAGGTATAGACATAGAATGACGCTTCAAATTATTGAAGGACAACGTCGATCTGCGCAGTCAATTGTGATGTAATGGGAAGAGTTGCCAAGCTCTTCATTTTCGCGCACCAAAGGAAGAAAAAATGCTGAGCTACGATTAGAATATATAATTGAGATTGAAATGATGGAATGAGTAGCTACTGAATCACCGATTACAACTTGCTTGGTTTCATCGCCACCTTATTCTCTCTCACTCATCCCGGGCCAAGGGCAATAATGACTGAATACGGTGTGTACGCGACCGAACTTCTTTGACGATGGAAATCTCTCCGGCATGGTCAGCGAGGTCAGCAGGGAAACCTGTTAAAACCAGAAATCAGAGAACGGATCAAGAAGGGAGGGAGGGAAAGAAAGCGAGACAGAGAGAGAAAGGACGGAAGCAAAGAGACTAGAGAATGGGAGATGATTACAAGACTGATAGGAGAACACATCAGCCCTTATGAGTTGTAAACAACAGTCACCGCGCAGAAACTTTCTCTCTTTTGCAGTGGACAAATCCTAATAATAAAATTTGAGATGAATAAAAAGTAAAAGAGAAATCATGATTGCATTTCAAGGCAAGCGGAGCACGTGGTGTTCCACGAGCTTCGGATCCGAACAAGAATGTAGAGGGAACGAACCTCTACAATCTATCTTGCCTTGCCCGGTATCTGTGAACGAGTTCAGTGCATCCTACAGCTTTTTTAGGGTACTGAAATAATGGAGCTTTAAATAGAGATTACGGAAGGCAGCGGCGGAACCAGCTGACTGCACAAGCCACAATATTTCTCATTTCGTCCTCATAGCACAGTTTTCATGATAACAAACACTTATCACTTACACGCAGAAAACCTAATCGTTTTTACAGCACTTCCTACAGACAACAGGAAATACATGAGAGGAATGCTGCTGTAATCTCGAGTGTTGCATGACTTTGGATCCGAGACAAGAAACGGCATCAGGCGTTTTCCTGGGAGACATCAGCCGATACAACAACGTGTAAATGACACAAGAGTGAACGCGCCACTCCCCCTCATTCCAATGCTCAAGTAAACTCACTTCATTAGTTGCTGATGCATGACTGTGGTTACTTAAAAAAACCAGTGGCTGTCTGAACGGAAATGTTAGCCGAAGTTGTATTGGATCAAGATTCGCTTCCGAACAAGGAAGAATTCCCGTTGTTACTGCCAAATCATTCTAAACAACATTTTTATGCTTCGATGCACGACACCGAATTGACAATCGTAGAGAATAATTTTAATCATTGAGCTAAATCGTTACCAATCTTCTAATCTGGCAACTTTAACAAACGGGCCTGGAACGTTCCGAATGTTTGGCGGTGAATACCAACATGATATGAGGGGGGGGGGGGGTAGGAGAATAAGACTCTTACTGGAAAATGGATGGGGGGCCTAGTTGAAGGCACGGACAGCGGAAACGATGTGGCGGGCAGATATGCCGAAGAGATCGAGCAGTCCGTCGGGGGAGCCAGAGCGGGGCACTTCGCGGACGCAGATCGACTGCACACGGATGCCTCCTTCCGGAGACAGAGCCGCTGACACCTGTAGAGAGGGAGAGAGAGAGGGAGAGGGAGAGAGAGCGCGAGAGAGAGAGGAAGGGAGAAGGACAGGAGAAAGATCATAGATATGAGAAGAGAGGGAAGTGAGACCAACCGCTTCTCCGATGCCTCCAGCGGGGTAGTGGTCCTCGACGGTGATGACCTTGCCGCCGACTCTCTTGGCGTGAGCAGCGATGAGTTCGACGTCGAGTGGCTTGATAGTGAAGGGGTCGATGACTGCCACGTACACGCCTGATGCCGCCAGCTCATCGTGGGCCTGAGAGGGGAAGATATCGACAGGAAGCCAGGAATGAGATGGCAATGCATACCTTGAGGCACTCGTAGAGAGTGACGCCAGCTCCGATCAGCATCAGCGAGTCCTTCTCATTTTGGCGAAGAACCTCAAGTCACATTCAACTTGAACATTACGAAATGTTTGCAGAAATTCATGACAGAGGGAATCTGAAGTGCTAAATGTGAATTAGACCAACCTTTCCCTTGCCGACAGTGAAAGACTCCTCATTGGAGTACAGCACGGGCTGGGCTGGACGGCCAGTGCGGATGAACACGATTCCAGGCAGATTCGCTGCCATCTCAGTCGCCCTCTCTGCAGACACTCCATCGGACGGGTAGAAGACCGTCGAACCAGGCAGGGCACGGAACAGGGCCAGGTCCTGCAGCCAACCACTCACTCCTTTATTACCTCTATCTGCTCTCTATCTCTCTCACCCTCTTCTCTCCACTCTCTCTTACCTCGAGTGCCATCTGGGACGGGCCGTCCTCTCCGATACTCACTCCGACATGAGATCCGACGCACTTGAGGTTGGCGAAAGAGACAGCGGCCATGCGAAGTTGATCGGCGGCGCGAGTGAAGAAAGCAGCGAAGGTGGAGGTGAAGGGCACGACTCGGCCACGGCACTGCGCTCCCACCGCCACTCCAACCTTCAACAGAGGGATTCCTTCTCTGTCTCTTTCTTCCTCTTTCTACCTCTCCAACTGACCAGGTTCTGCTCAGCAATGAAGCACTCCACGAACTGGCTGGGCTTCGCCTTGAGGAGCTTCTCGGAGAAGGTTGAGTTCTTGGTGTCTCCGTCGAGTCCAATGACGCGCGAGTTGTTCTCTCCCAGCTTGGCCAGCGCTGTTCCATACGCCGCACGCGTGGCCACCTTCATAATAGAGCGTACTCTTTACTCCATTCCACTTCTCATCCACTGCCTCTACCTTTTCTCCGATCTTGTAGTTGGGAGGGGAGCTCATCTTGATGTTGCTGAGATCGACGACTGGGGCGTCATCTTGGATGGGGAGGGGAGTCAGCTTCGTGTCCGAGTGGATTCGCGCACGGATCGCCGCGATCTGGCAACCAATTTCAATCGCTCTAAGAATCTGCCAGCATCCAAGGTGCAATTAGTTTCTCAAGCGCTGAGTTCCTCAAAAATTTATCTTCATATAACCCTCCGATGCGAGATGGCCATAAACACCTCCCCCCCCCTAGGCCTCAGGGCAGTAAACTTAAGAAATATGAAAGGGAAGCTGTGGCGAGGAACTAGCCAAGGTTGAGTGATAGGTCTAAGAGGATAAAACACGGGCAATTTCAGCTCTGATGCCCGACCTTGTCCGCAGGGACCGGCTTTCCATGCCAGTTGTCGAGGTTTTCGACTCCCTCGATGCCCTTGCCCTTGAATGTCTTGGCAATGAGGGCAGTGGGCTTTCCCTTCGTCTTCTTCGCCTTGTCGTATGCAGCCAGCAGCTCATCCACTGAGTGGCCATCCACTACGATCGCTTCGAAGCCGAAAGCAGCGAAGCGTGCGGCATACACCTCAAGAAGCGAAGGCAGAGAAGAGAAGGCAGAGAAAGGGGCAGAGTAAAGAGAGAGAAAGAGAGAGAGAGAGAGAGAGAGAGAGAAAGCGAGCAAGAGGGGGGGAGAGAGGCTACCTGGACATTATGACCCAGAGCAGTCTCCTGTGACTGGCCGAGTCGATTGACATCTACGATGGCGACCAGGTTGTCGAGGTTGTACGTGGAAGCGAAGGCAGCGGCCTCCCACACGGATCCCTCGGCCGTCTCTCCGTCTCCTAGTAGACAGTAGACGCGATAACTGGCCTGCAACAAAATTCCAGTAACAGAGAGAGAGAGAGAGAGAGAGAGAGAGAGAGAGAGAGAGAGAGAAGAGAGAGAGAGAAAGAGAGAGAGAGAAAGAGAGAGGATAGAGAGAGAGAGGATAAAGAGAGAGAGAAAGAGAGAGAAAGAGAGAGAGAGAGAGAGGAAAGAGAGAGAGAGGAAAGAGAGAGAGAGAGAGAGAATATAGAGAGAGAGGAGAGACAGAGCGGGGAGACAGAGAGGAGAGAGAGATAAAGAGAGAGGATGAGCGAGAGGAGAGAGAACTAAACCTTGTCGATGTACTTGCCGACATAGGCCATGCCGGCCGCACAGCTGAGTCCTTGGCCGAGTGATCCGGTGGCGACATCGATGAAGTTGAGTCGTGGGGTGGGATGGCCCTCGATGTCCGAGTCGATCTTGCGCAGAGAGAGGATCTGGTCTCGGGAGAGCAGACCAGCCTCGTGCCATGCCGCGTACAAGATCGGACAGGCGTGGCCCTGAAGGAACGCAATCTGTTACTACTATCAATAACAAGTATCCGAGTACATTTTTTATCAAATCAAATATAACTCTCATAGGTCACAACGTTGGAAAAATAAATATGAGAAAATTCCTATTACACAAGTTTCGCCCTCATTCTACAAATTTTTATCCTTTATTAAAGGAACATCGCAAAAGATGTTGACGCAAGAATAACCTTGGAGAGAACAAAGCGATCCGCTGAGTGATGTATTGGCTGGTGGACAGACAAGTGCATCTCGGCAAAGAAAAGCGTAGAAAGAATCTCGGCTGCGGAGGTAGAGGAAGTCGGGTGACCCGAGTTCGAGGCGCAAGTCATCTCGATGGCCGCGATGCGCATGCGGTTGGCCGCATCTTCCAGCTGCTCACGAGTTGCCGTTGCCATCCTCAACAGCAAAGGCTCATTGCTAACGAGACGCGGTTATTCATCCGCGCAGACCTACGTTAGGAAAAACAAGGATTTAAATTAACCGAAACAACAACTTGATGTTCTCGCAGTCGCAAGTGGATTTATGTCAAAAGCGTGAAGATTCAAGTACAGTTACTTCGCCAAGTTTGGTAGTAACAGTTCCAGAATAAGACTGATAACACCTCCCAGGAACCAGGCCGTTTCTAAGTCACCTCACAACCAAATTGAAGCATAGAAAATGTCATATAATCGTGCGACTTCAACTGCTCATTGCTTGAGAGCAGCGGATAAAATTCAACTGATAACAACTCTGCCGGACACTGGTGGTTTAGAAGTGGCATAACAGATAGTCAGCATTTCTCACAAGGAGACCGGTATTATTGCACTCAAAGGTTCGATATTTCAGCTCATCATGGCCAATATACTTGTTCATCCTCGTTTCTATGCGAGGGCCAGGTGACAATGCCGAAGATCGAACAAATGATAGGAAACACCTCACTGCTCAGATCACTCCATTTGCTAGCAAACTGAAAACGGGGAGAAGAGAAAACAAAAGCACAGTGGTTTGTGTGCCAGCAGAGAGAAACGTGTCACGCTACAAACTACAGAAATATTATCGTAAGCAAAACTATTAAAATCATCCTAATACAGGTCAACTGAGACCAGCCAACTCTGGCAAAAAGCGAATGGTCGAATTCCCAGCGAGGTATTGCTGAAATGGTGCAAAACGTGCAATATTGTGCAGAAATGGTTTGTTAATGGTAGGACGAGTGTCAGTAAACCAGTAACTAGTATCAGTAAACCAGTAATCTTGCGCCAAAACACGGTGATACTTAGCCATTACCATTTCCTTCCCATTAGCTTTTTTTACCAGAGAACCTAGGGTAAACATTAGAAAGTACAACAACAGCCCCTTTCAAACTCAAATTTGAATTAATTGTAAAAGAAGGCAACGAATATTAAAATGTTTAAACCAATTAAAATGTTTAAACAAAAACAAATTCAAGACTAATTACAAACTGCACTGATCAATGACCTTTCACCGAGTTCACCACAATAATCATAAACTTCTTTATGACAATTTAATATCAGAAAATGTAGCGTACCTGCTTGCGTTTAATCGGACAAAACATCCGATATGGCTTTACTTCTAGGACAGTTTTTGCTATTAACGTCTAATGGGGAACAAACAAATTAATTTTATCCCAGTGTTGTGTACTTTGTGTTTCATGTAGTAGTGAGTTCAACGGAGGTGTCGATTCGAACAGTTCGTCCACACACTCAGGTAAAAAGCGAATGGCCAATTCCCCGCGCGGTAATGGTGCAACTGGTGCAAAATTGCCAATATTTCGCGGAAATGGTTCGTTAATGGTAGGACGAGTATCAGTAAACTAGTTGATTTGCGCCATTAGCTGGCCATTACTTGGGCATTTATTGGCCATTATAAATTTGAATAGTCTTGGCTGGAATATCAGCATTCTGTAATCATATTCATTGGCGGGAGATTAAATGTGTATTTAAATGCACTGCTATCTCTGAAGACTTGAAAGTTGAACAACCTTGATTGAATGGTTACTGCTGTTGTTTAATGTTGTTTGTTGCTTTCAGGCTCGTTATTGAAGAGTTTGAACGATTTTTTTTTGACCGAGACGTCTAGTTATGTCGTCTGAAAGGTTTGCTCATGGTATGATTTTAAAGGATCATAATTTTAGCCGAATTGGTTTATTCTTATATTAGTTTTTGTCTTTCAGGAGCTTCTGAGTGTTTTTTCCTACATTTTACGAAGCAATATCATCGATTGGAGCAAAATGTAAGTTCTAGCTGGCTTTGCTGTAGAGTATAATGATATGCTTCTTTTTAGGTCTCAATTTCGGCCACGCTCGTATGTCTGGCCTCTTTTGTCGATTAGGAGGTAATCGAGCGATAATTTGACTGCCATCGCGGAAGAGCAACGAGCAGGTTCTTGTAAGAGTGAGGGTTTTCGTGTTGTATTTGTTGTAGTTCCAGTGTCGTCTATTGATGACGTTGATGTCGATGATGAGGAAGTAGAAGACGGGCAGGAGTTCGATGATGATGGCCATCTCGGAGATCACGTTGTCTTTAAAAAGGACAACCACTGAATTAATGTTCGAGTTTACCTACGAGTAATTACCCTGTCTTTTATTTCCATACTAAGACTCCCGCCCATTTCCCAATTTTAGAATGTCCTTGAGGTTGTTAATGCTTCCATGCTAGTATTTGTTCACTATTTGTTTAAGTTGTTAACCATGCCACTTAATTGTCTTCGTTATCGCTCATTTATCGTTGCCTTTCGGTTTCTCGTTATCTCTTCTCCTGGTATGCTTTTTTCCTTGGTAAATGTCTAAATTTTTCGTCACATCTGTGGAAGTGAATAAAAGGCCCAGGAATATTTTTGGTGTGGTTCACACCAAACAACAGTACGCCATTTAATGGCAGAGAAATGGAACGCAATAATTAAATCGCAGAAAAATATATTTTTAGTGTGGTTCACACCACCCTACAGTACTCCATTTAATGGCTCAAAAATGCTGTGGGAAGTGCCAGTTTTCAGTATAGTATTAAGTTTGCAGTATATGCGTGTTAAAGCCACTGTATTGAAAGGTTAATGCGGAGAAATTTGTTTAATGGTTCACTATTGGTGCATTATTGCTGAAACGCGTATCAGTAAACTACCGTGTTTGTACGGTAATTACTGGCCATTACTGAACCATTTATTTGCAATTCGCTTTTTACCTGAGCACCGAATACTTGAGTTCTCCAACTTAAATTTTAGCGGGTGCTCACATAGGTTTTACATATTTTTGTTGTTCTTCTGAACTCGCCGAATAAATTGAATTTTTTTTAAACATTCCTCTAGTTGTTTTGTTGCTTACTATTTGAGCCGCAATTGTTTTTGGTTATCGTTTAATTATTGTTCTTACAGGAAAATTGAAATAGTCGGAGGGGATGGCATGCTCGCCTCAACTCACAGGGTTCGGTCAGAATACTCCGTCCCCATCTGATGTAGAAGGAAATCGACCTCCATCTTATCTCTTTGGCGGTTCTTCGAATAAACGACGTTCAATCGCAATCTCCGGTCATAATCCGTGTACGAGCATTTTCTATTCGTTTAATTCCTTTATTTATCCGACAATTCAGTTAGCTATTTTCAGACGTCTATTCACCTTTGGCAAATACGGGTGGCCCAGCCACTAATATCTTCGCATCTTCGACACCTACTCACGTAAAAGGTAGCTTGCTGCTGTGAAGCCTTGGCCGAATACTTTCATACCATTTTGCAGAATCTGGGGGCGTGCCTGGAAGTGCTGGGAAGAGTGTCCACTGGTCACCTGCTCTGGATGATCATGACCATTCTTCGGTTGGAGTCGGTGGAGGACCCGATTCACTGCGTAGCCATCGCCCTCGACTCGGCTCTTCCATTGCATTCGCAGCTTGTGCCAAGGGACCACCCCTGCGCTCTATTCGGTGGGTCTCTCACCATATTTTTCCTATTTGTACATTATGAATGTTATTGATTGCAGCGATGAAATGGAGCCAGTGTTGAAGTCTCCGCGGGTTTCTGAGAGCAGAGCGCCTGTCCCTGCGGCGAGTGATAGAAATGCGAGCTCATTGAACTCTTCTCCAGCCGATGACCACTGGGTCACGGTCTTCGGATTCCCTAACAACTATTCAGATCAGATTATTAAACTCTTCAGCAGACACGGCGAAGTTGTCGCTCACCAGGTATTTAAAGTTCTCTTGTTTGGTGCATAAGTCCACCCGGGGGATATGAATTGTAGAATTTGGTGCATCTGGCCATGCTTGAGAGTATAAACGTGGCATGTTAAAGGCGGCACCTGCACTTACATTTTCATGAAGGTGCCGACCCGAGGGAACTGGGTGCATCTCCGTTACTCGTGTGATGTCCATGCAAAACAAGCACTTGCGAGGAACTCGTCTGTAATCGATGGCTGCATCCGAATTGGAGTTTTGCCCTGCACACAACTGGTTTGTCTCATTGACAGGAATTCTCCTGGACTGGGAGAACAACTTCATTTTTATTAAGGAGCATGACCAAACCACAACGAGGAACGCTGCTTTGAACGAGTCAATTGTCGAGGCAAGGAGAGTGGAAGGCAGCGAGAATGACTCCTTTGCCAATTCCTCGCTCCTCGCGGAAAATTCTATGAAGTGAGCATGAATGTTTGTAAGCATCGATATAATTCAAGTGCAGACACACGAGTAGAATTACACATGAGGATCAGGTCAAACTGAAATTTACTAACAAAATAGTTTTTTATGAGTATGAGTCTAAAAGCGGGAAGTTCTACAATAGAATTGTTGAGTGTGTCTCGGATGTCGATGGGCTCCCGTGCAGGAATGCGTAAACTGGCAGAGACCTCTCTCGACTCTTCTTCTTTTCTACGCAATGACGGAGCAACCAAGGACTCCTCTCTCATCAACCGACTCTGGAGCGGACTCGTCGGAAACTGAAATCGCATTCCATTCCTGCAACACTCTTATTGTCAATGCATGCTTTCGCATTGTCTCGTCATTTTATAGTTATCTCGCATATTGACCATCTCATCGTTCATCATTATAAAGAGTTTCATCCAGCATTTGAAAGATATGAGCTAAGTGATTTTTGGTTCATGAGGCATTTACTTCTTATTGTAAATTTCATCTGAGAGTGGTACTTGCGGCAATCTGCATTGGTGCGAACTAATGTCCTCGACGATATGTGTTACAGTCCTTGTTCATTTGTTGAAAACAAGGTATGGTGGTTTCGCGATATCTGGTGGACAGTGTTATCGTATGCCGTCTGGGATGTTGGTTGACTTTAGCCGCTCATATTAGAGGTCTTATCCCCAAGCTTTGTTGGATCCAAAAGTGACGAATTTATTAAATGGTTGTTAACATTTGTAACTTGCTTTTTTTGGCCAGGTTCGCTGGAATGACCGGTGACCTGACGGATAAGAAATGCGAAGGCATCGCCTGCGATAAGCCGGCGAAGCTTCGCTGTCCAACTTGCATCAAACTCAAGCTCAAGGATGCCTTCTTCTGTGACCAGGTCAATCTCTTTTTCTTCTTTGTTCAATTGGTAATGTCCTTCTTGTCCAGGCGTGCTTCAAGGAGAACTGGAATGTGCACAAGTCCCTGCACGTTGACCCGTCTGCCCCCTACAATCCTTGGCCGTACTTCAAGTTCTCCGGGGATCTTCGCCCTGCTCGACTCAGTGCTCGCAGAGAAGTGCCAGAGAGCATTCCCCGTCCAGACTACGCTCTCCATCCGGAAGGAGTTTCCTTTGCCGAGCGACAGGCCAAGAACAATCGCGAAGTTCGCGTGAGTATTTACCTTTCTTTTGACACTGATTGATTGCTAATCGCTTTGTCTTCTACGCAGGTATTAACAGATGAAGAGAAAGAGGGTCTCCGTGTGGCCTGCCGACTGGGGCGCGAGGTCTTGGACGAGGCTGCCAGGGTTCTCTTTTCCTTCCTTTCTTTGGACTTATCTCGCCCTTTATTCTACAGTTAAAAAGGTGTTACTCTGTAATCTCATTCCGGAGATGCTGTTCTTTGTTTATCCTTGAACGCTGCTTATGATTATTAAATAATGCGAGGATCTTGAGGCGTGCGCGCCCGGAGTGACGACGGATGAGATTGATCGGGCTGTGCACGAGGCTTGCATCGAGAGAGAGTGCTACCCTTCTCCACTGGGGTACACTGCTTCTTCGCTTCTCTCTCTCTCTCTCTCTCTCTCTCTCTCTCTCTCTCTCTTTCTTCTTACAATTCGCATCTGAAACGGAAATATCTCGTTGTCTTGCAGTTATTATCGTTTCCCGAAGAGTTGTTGCACCTCAGTCAATGAGATCATCTGCCACGGAATTCCAGACCTGCGCAAGCTGGAGGACGGCGATCTTTGCAACGGTTTTTTTTCCTTCCCTTTAAGCAACTTTGTAGTTGAAAATAAGAGTTTTTAATGATATCTAAAGCGGGAGGTGTTGTTGTGATAGTCTTATGTTATTTATCGAAGCGGGTGTGACTAAAAGCATGTTTGCTTTTCTGTTGACTTCTACGTGTTGTATGAATTAGCAATTAATGCTTCTTTCAAGAGAACACAAAATAGTATGAATTGCAGTGGATGTGACGGTCTTTCATCGTGGATTCCATGGAGACCTGAATGAGACTTTCTTGGTGGGCACGAAAGTGGATCCCGAGTCGCAGAAACTTGTTCGTGTCACGTACGAGTGTCTTGAGCAGGCCATCGCTATCGGTATTTCTTTTGCTTTCGTTTCGATACAAATTTCTTCATCTATTCGAGTGAAATATTTGTGTCTCTCGATTTGTTCTTGTAATTTCTTCCATTAACCTTAACAGCTGCTGATCCATCTGCGACGAAATTCCTTTTTAGTGCGTCCGGGAGTGAAGTTCCGTGAGATTGGGAATGTCATTCAGAAGCACGCAAATGCCAACGGATTCTCAGTTGTCAAGACGTACTGCGGACACGGCATTCACAGGTTGAGTCCCTTCCATTTTCTATCTTACTCATTGCTTCCTTCTTTTCAGACTCTTCCACACGGCTCCGAACATTCCACATTATGCAAGTCAGTTATGCTCAGCTAGAATAAAACTTTCCTGTTAATGTCTTATTGGGCCAACGTGGGATGGAAAGGTACGGATGGAAAATCGTTGTCTTTCCGTAATTCTTCCCAAAATTGTATGCTAGGCATAGCTGGATTTTCCATCTTGGTTTCGCTGCCAATTGTCTAACTTGGTGCATCTAAACTTGTGTCTGCAGAGAACAGCGCGGCGGGTGTGATGCAAGCAGGGAACTCGTTCACCATTGAGCCCATGATCAATGCAGGCACCTACCATGATGACAAGTGGCCAGATGACTGGACTGCTGTTACTGTTAGTCTCTCTGTCTCTCACCTTTCTCTGTCCTCTCTACTCCCTCTTTCGCACTTTCACACTTCCTTTTATGCCTCCCATATCTCTCCGCTCTTTCTTCTTCCCTTCATCTCTCCATCTCTCCCGAGATCACGCTTCTTTTCGGCTTTCTCCCACCAATCCGCTTATTTGGTCGCTCCTCCTCTTATGCAGTCGAGGAGTTCGTTAGTTATCGCTTTGATTTATGGTCTACATTGAGCAAGTGCCTGAAATGTTTTCTTTGCACTGAAGCTTTGAAGTAGACCTTAATTGGACGCTGTTCTTTTGTTAATTTTGAAACAATATCATGCTTTAACTGTTGTGGATATGTAGTCATTTTCTGTCTCTGCAACTTCCCCCTTTCCTTTTATTCTCCGTGCCTTGTCTTCCTTCATCCACTTTCTGCCCTGTTGAACACCTCTTGTGATGGGTGATATAAAGACAAGTCTGAAAAGGGCGTTGACATCCTTTTATTCCTTTCCCCCATCCCTCTCTTTTGCTGTTACTTTCGCTTTCTTTTTATTGCTCGAATGATTCATAGATTTCTTCCATTTTTACGCTAGGGTAAGAACATGGTGAAGTGAACTTAAAATTGGAACGCAATTATTTTCCCTCCCTTCCTTCTTCCCTCGCTCGCTCTCTCTCCTTCTCTCTCGCTCCCTCTCTTTCTTTCTTTCTCTCTCCCTCGTCCTCTCTCTCTCTCTCCTCTTTCTCTTTCTCTCTCTCTCTCACTACAGTAATTTCAGGCTGACGGCAAGCGCTCAGCCCAGTTCGAGCAGACTCTGCTGGTGACAGAGAATGGCTGCGATGTTCTGACGAAACGATCGATTGGCCCATGGTTCAAGGAGCAGGTTCTGAAGCAAGAGAGGAAGTAGCTATGCTTCATCTCTTTCTCCATCCCTCCTCTTTTTTCCCTTATCTAACTTTCTATCCTTTTATCACGCATGTACTGCGTGAATCAGCTGATTATTGTAATCAATCACCTTAAGGTCTATTTAAAACCGCTAGCGTCGTTTTTTTGCTTATGCACATGTTATATTTGGCCGGAAATACCTAGGCGTTATTTTACTCAGAGATAATATTGTTGTTCTCCTGCTGAGTTGCTGAAGATAAACCTTGACTCCTTTAGCATGAGTGCAGGCATGATAACCATGGAAGACAACTGAAATGGAAGAGCGTCATTTCACTCAGCAAAACGGTGGATTCAGAAGCCCGTCTAAGATAGCGGAAGACTGAAGTGACTGATCATGAGGTGTGATGGTGGATGTTTGGTGCTGCAGGTGGGCGTGCCTGTCTCCTTCCTCTTCCTCCTCTTCATCCCCTTCAACCCTCCCCCCTCACCCCTTCTCCCCGCCTCCCAACACCTCGAATACCACGACTCACCTCACCTACCTCTTCTATTTTCTTATCTCAATTATTCCCTGGCATTTCGAACTCGCTCCCGATTAGTCACTCTTCCGTCTTGAATTCATCGAATGCCGTGCGGATGACTGCACGACTTCTCGTTCTCCTGTCGCTCTTGCACGGGCTGAGAGGCTCGATGCCCAGTCTGCCATTGGATCCCCCGTCGACAGAGAAGGAACCCGCGGACTGCCATTCCCTGCCCTCGAATCCAGACTTCTTCACTGCCCAGCAGATGGACTTTGTCTGTGACCACAGAGAGAAATGGATGAATGATGTGGCGAGGGGCGCTTCGAAGGACTTTATTCAGCATACTACTGGTTCGTACTTTGCCAACGCCAACAAAAAAAAGCTAATTTCAAAACTTTGAGAAAGAAATTGTAACTCAGCGGAAATGGCAGACCAGTAGTTGAGAGTTTCAGCGATTCGCTGTGCTCATTCATCCTCCATGTGACTGCGCACTTTTTCTTTCTTAAGCGATTCTTTGCTTGACCGAATCAAACTAGCTGACTCAGCCGAATTGATAACCATATATAGAGAAAAAGAGAAAGAGGGAGAGAAAGTGAGAGGGACAGAGAGAGAAGGTTAGAGGGAGAGAGAAAGAGAGAGACAGCGAATAGCTTGTTGAGTGGGAGGTTGGATTGAAAATTCTTAGGGTAAGAGACAGAAACATCAGGAGAGAGTGAGCTTGATAGACGATAAGGGAAATAGCTACAAGAAAAGGGATGTCTCTCTCTTCTCTCCGACTTTCTCGAAATCTGCTAACTCCTTCCTCTATCTATTTCTATCCATACCTTATTGTATCTCTCTCTCTCTCTCTCTCTTTCTCTTTCTCTCTCTCAATTCCTTCTATCTATTACGCACTCTCTCTCTCTAACTTTACTCTCTTTCTCTAGCTCTCTCTCTCTCTTTCTTTCTCTCTTTGTCCCTAGCCTATCTCTCTCTACCTCTCTCTTTCTCTCTCTGTCTCATGGTCAGTCTCTCTCTTTCTATCCCTCTCTATTTCTATGTCGTCTCTCTCTCTATCTTTCTCTCTCAAGCCGGTCGATGTGGCTGCCGCCAAAGTAGTCGCAAGAATGTGATGATAGAGAAAAAAGAAGATCGTTCCTTTTCTGGCGATTTGTGCGTTTTCCATTTATTTGTTAGCATTTTCTTGAGTGCGAGATCAATTATCTGTGCAATTCTATTGGCAAAGAGGAGATGAGGGAGAGAGAGAGAGATAAAGAGAGATGCAGACAGTCAGAGAAGAGAGAGAGAGCGCAGGAGAGATGCAGACAGTCTGAGGAGTGAGAGAAGGAAGAATTGCAAGAATGCCAATAGATTTCAACTTGATAGCGTGCCGCGCTCTCAAAATAAATGATGTGCAAAATGTGGAGCCTCGGAAAGAAGAAATTCTACTAGTCATCGTAATTTAGAGAATCAACGAGCGTACTTGAGGTCGATAGAAAGATGCTCAAGAAGGAACTGCATGGGCGACTCAAGGAGACAGGTTCGTCGCCCACTCCTCCCTCTCTGCTTCCTGCATCTATCACATCTATTTTCCTCCTTTTTTCTTTTTCACTTTTTTTTCTATTATATTCAATCTTTTGCTATCGTTTCTCTCTCTCTCTCTCTCTCTCTCTCTCTCTCTCTCTGTCCATGTACATATTCCAGTTGGTTAACTCTCTGGGTCACTGAGCACTATCCTCATTACCATTGATTGTTGCGGGTTTCCCTTAAATGTGAAGAAATCACCGTCAGAGAAAAAAGGAACATTTCAACAAAACAACATGACAGTCGATTCGCTCTTTACCTAAAGCAGAGATGATCTGACATGAGATTGAGATGAAAGGAGTCATGTCTAATACTGCCTTCACCATTTAAATTTGACATGCTTGTTCACCCAATGCAGAGAAAAATGATGAAAGGCAGAAGGAATTCATTCTTAGAAGAGAGCATCACGGAAGACGATCAGAAAGGAGATCCGAATGATGAGCAACGAAGAGAGGACAGCCACTTTCGAAGCAATGAATGCACTCAAAGCAACCAAGGTTCACACTCACTTTATTCTTTGTAAAGATCACTTCTCTCTCTCTCTCTCTCTCTCTCTCTGTCTCTCTGTCTCTCTCTCTCTTCCTTTCTCTCATCTCTTCCACCAAGAAGCCGTAGCCCTAGTAGTGGTAGAACGATGGCGTTCATGGCAGAGCCCGCGGCGGCAACTACTGAGCTGTTGGAGCTAAGAAGGAAAAGCTTCTGCCGATGGAATGGATGCGAGCAGCAACTAGCCACATCCCCCCCCCCTTGACACCCTCCCGCCCCATGTCTCTCTCTGCCTATCTGTCTCTCTCTCTCTCTCTCTCTCTCCGCCTCTCTGTCTCTTTCTCTCTACTGCTCTTTATTGTCTAACGTTTTAAGTACATCTCACATCTTTTTCTTCTAGATTGACAACATCACTGCTTGGGACCTGCATACACTTGTACACTATCCTGACAGTGCGCCTGGTAGGTAATCTTGTATCATCAGCGAGCATTCATTCATTTTAGAATCAAATATTGATCCATTCATGGATTTGTTGAGGTGCCCACTGGGGCCCGGCCTTTCTTCCCTGGCATCGAGAGTTTCTACGACAATTCGAGATTGCTTTGCAGAAGGAAAGACCTCTTGCCTCCCTTCCCTTCTGGGACTCAACCCTCGATGAAGGTTATTATAAAACTTTGGTTCTCCCTCCCTCTGTCTCTCATTCTCTCTCTCTCTCTCTCGTAATTTGATAGAAATGATGGTAGGCCTACCTCGCCCTGCCGACAGTGTTCTGTGGACAGAGGAGTTGCTCGGGAATGGAAATGGCTACGTGCGAACGGGGCCTTTCAAGGACTAGACACGAATGTACTCATGCCCCTGAGCGACATTCCCGTCAAAAGACTCTACAGGTTCACTCTCTTATCTTCT